>CAEMYA010000018.1:12087202-12101144 GCA_903131615.1 Diplodus sargus
TATATATATATATATAGATATATGTAGATATATATATCTATATATATATATATATATAGATATATAGATAGATATATATATAGATATCTATAGATATATATGCATATTAACTTGAATAAATTCTCACCTTTAATGTGGTGTGATTCAATCATATTTTAAATAAATCACCAGCACATTTTAAGATAATTAAGACTTTATTGAGCTAATTCAACATTTTCGTGAAAAAACAACAAAAAGGATCTTAAAAACACAACACTGAAATTAAGAAAAGCATTTATTGGGAAACAATTATTAAAAATGCCTTCAAATTTAAATATTTGATTCATTTTACTCGATGCTGAATATGCACTGCATTCAACAGCTGTTTTTAGCATTTTCTAAAATAAGTTTCCTCCAACTTTGTTTATTGATAAAATGCATCTTGTATTCCTAAAAGTAGGTTATCAGTGAACTCCTTGTAATTTCTGTGCCGAGCAAGAGGGATCGCCACAGAATGATCAAAGGGCCAGAATGGGGTGGTTAAAGGGCTACAATTGGCCCATTGGCCACCAACTGCATAGGTCTGTTCTAGACTGTATGTTGCCATTTTAACAATTTTAGAACCTCAGATGCCTTTGGAATAATTTTTATTCATTAAATGTTTCTTGGTGTTCTTCTCTGGCTTAAACAATAAGATGTAACACTTTGGAGCAAATATACACAGTATTAGTCCAAAACTGGATGCTAGAATTGCAAATATCTCCACAGCCACAGTAAATTTTCCAGGAGAGCTGACATATGCTGGGATAAAGGTGATCCAGACAGCACAGAATATCAGCATGCTGAAAGTGATCAGCTTGGCTTCATTAAAATTATCAGGCAGTTTTCGGGCGAGGACAGCTAACACCAAGCAAAAGAGAGCCAGTAGGCTTATGTACCCAAGAACAGCCCAGAACCCAATAGCTGAGCCTAATGCACACTCCAGGATGATTCGCTTCTTGTATATACTTAGGTTTTTCTTTGGAAAAGGGGGACTAAGACCCAACCAAATAGTACATATTAAAACTTGAATGAATGTAAATGACACTACAGTCATTCTTTGCTGTGGAGGGCCAAACCATTTCATAACATTACTATCTGGGAGTGTAGCTTTGAAGGCCATTAACACTACTATTGTTTTTCCAAGAACACAAGAGATGCAGAGGACGAAGGTGATCCCAAATGCTGTGTGGCGCAGCATGCACGACCAATCAGAAGGTGCTCCAATGAAAGTTAATGAACATAAGAAACATAGAGTCAGGGAGAAGAGCAGAAGAAAGCTCAGCTCAGAGTTGTTGGCCCTGACAATCGGGGACGTTCTGTGATGAAAGAACACAGCTGCTGTTATAATGGCGAGACAGGCACCAGCCCCTGAGAACGCAGTCAGAATGATTCCTAGGACCTCGTCAAAAGAAAGAAACTCCACAGGCTTGGGGAGACAAGTGTCTCCATCTGCATTAGGCCAGAACTCCTTGGGGCACGGGAAACAATCAAGGGAATCTGAAACAAGAAACAAAAAAGGACTTTTAGCAGTAATAAAGGTGATAAAGTTGTAAATATGGACTTGGGGGGGAACCTACCTGTAGCATTGCTTATCTCTCCCTCGGGACATGATATACAATCATAACAGCAGATGGGTTTCCCTCTCTGTAGCATTTTACGACTTCCTGGAGGACAGCTGTCACTGCACACTGACAAAGGCACCTGGTAGAAAGATACAAACAAACTCACATATATTCAGATGTGAACACCTTGGATCTGTTTAGAACATTTTGTCAAATTCCATCCATGCTTTCCAGCTCCTTCTGAGGGGCCATGAGGCATTCCCAGGCCAGATGAGATATATAGCTCCTCCAGCAGGCTCTGGGTCTGCCCTAGGGTCTCCTCCCAGTTGGCCATGACTAGAAAACTTTCAATGGGAGACACCCAGGAGGTATCCTAACCAGATGCCTGAAACACCTCAGCTTGCACTACTCCAAGCTCCTCAAGGATGTCTGAGCTCCTTGCCTTTCCTCTAAGGCTGAGCACAGCCATCCTACAAATGCATCTGAAATCTCGTTCTTTTGGTCATTACCCAGTGCTCATGACCATAGGTGAGGGTTGAAACATAGATGGACCGGTAAATTGAGAATTTAGCATCTCACAGCTCATCTCATCCACCCCTGGCACCTTGCCAATATATGAACAAGTCTTCCGGTGATTCTATAGACTCTGTCTTCTCTACAGAGGACATATCTAGCTGGCAACTTATGGTTTTCAGATGGCACCCCGACAGACTTTGTTTGCGATTCACAATTGGTGGCCCAACCAACCTCTGGTTCACAGTCTGTGGTGGCC
Source organism: Diplodus sargus (assembly GCA_903131615.1). Taxonomy (NCBI): domain Eukaryota; kingdom Metazoa; phylum Chordata; class Actinopteri; order Spariformes; family Sparidae; genus Diplodus; species Diplodus sargus. Next base: position 12,089,558 of record CAEMYA010000018.1, read on the forward strand.
CTCAACTCCAACTCCAAAGCCCCAGTTGACTATCCCCACCAACCAGCCAAACTTCCCGGTTAACAGTCTTCGCAGATCGGTGGAACTCCTTTTTTTACCCCCCTGTTTTTCACGTATTGACAAAATCTGAGAGAATCTGGAAGATTTGAAACATGAAAATGATAGATTATTATTTCTGGTCTCCTTACTTGTGTGCTACCCTCAACCCAGATGAGGTTCTTGTTAATACGGAACTCTTGGCCCTCTGGCAGTGATGAATCATAGTGCCCTACTGTCACCATCTCAATGCTGCCACTGTCCATTTTCTGCCAGTTGACCAGCTCATATTTGGCCACAGGATCCCCGTTGGCATCAAAGGACACATTATAACCATTTTTGGAAAAATGTACTTTCTTCAGCTGAGTAAAAACCTGAGTATGAAATAAAGTATGACAATTAGGAAATATTTAACTTTACATTCATAAAAAGTACAATACAAAAAGAAAAGACACTGATTAGTTTCCCCATTCACTTTGACTGACCTGTTTGGACTGTATTCGAGTGAGCTTGTAACACTGAGTTTTATAACGTGTATCTTGACACACTGTATTATGAATAGCATGTGCTATTGCATAAACAGCCTTGTATACCATGTTTGTGACTCGGAGCTGAGATGTGTCAGTGTATGGGTCCTGGAGCGTCTTTATGTCTTCAGTTCCATCACACACACTGTCATCTCTGGCTGCACCTAAAAACACACAGAGACAGTGAAACATGTTTTTAGCTTTGACATCAATGGTACATTATCAATATGTGTGTCTTTTCCTTTTCTTTGATTTCAACCACCAAACATGCCCTGCAGAATCTCAGACTCTACTGTTCAAATGTTTGTATTTGCCTCCTTCAAAAGTGTGATTTGTTGCATTGGCTGAGAGGACTACCCTTTTCAATGGTCTCTAATGACTTTCGGAAAGTAGAAACACTTTATAAATGTTTTTACAGGGACAACAAAAGACACAAAGTGTCAACCAGACTGACAATTGAAAGGGGAAAAAGAGAAAAAGGATACCTCTGAGCATCAGTCAAAACACATAAGAAAACTCCAATCACTGGATAAATGAACTGGAATCAAAATATATCTGTTCCTCTTTGTTCCAGTGACTAGTGCACAATAATGCTTTTGACAAATTGAAATCAACTGGTTTGTTGCTCAGCAAAGCTATTTAAAAATAGAAATGGATTATTATTCTAGGGTTATCACTTTTGAAATTGGATTATGGAATTTCATGAACAAACTATGGTTTGTAATCCCAGCCTTAACCCGTTGAACCCTACTGAATAGACTGCAGATGCCCTCTCACTCCCACCTGTCAACAAAAGAATAATGGATTGGTGTGTATTATATATTGTTCTTTATATTGTTCAATTTATAAAACAGACTTATGTTACATTACATTTCAAATTATCATTTTCCAGACATATATATATTTTGTATTGCATACCACACTTTCAGTTTATGTCAGACCAAGTGATGTCATTTATAAAAGACAAAAAAACTTTACAACTTTCAATTAACGACAAACTTTGCTTTTTTAAGGTTTATGTGTGTTAAAGACATTATCTGAACATTTATCATGCAATTATTGTCTATATTTCGCTTTGTGGCATGGAGCGTGTCTTTATAATTGGTGCATCAGATTCATGTTATCAGAGGATGCCTCACTCCGACAGACATTAAACAAAACAACACAACAACAAGGGCTCCACTATGAATTTCAGCTTTGTTAAAAATCAACCAAACTTTCTCACTTTTTCCCAGCCTGCAGTTGAACACATCCTCCCAGAACTCAGTAAGCAATGGAGAGGCAGCCACTTTAGTGGCTGAGAGATCCAACAAGAATTCTCTCAGACCTGGGATGACAGATTTCTGAATGCCAAATCCGATGGCTCCAGCACAGAAGCTGTACTTCAGCATGTCCTGGTTGGTTACCCAGGCCTCACTGCCTATCCACTGGCGAGGTGGAGATGGCTTGAGTGCCAGCTCCTCCAAAAGGATCCTCAGTTCTGCAGAGGCTGTAAATGCTACAATAACCACAGCTGTTGACCTGCAGGGAGATTATAGTAGACCAATACAAGTATCAAGGAAAAATGAGAGAGAAGCTACATTCTGGTCTTGTTTATAATGTATTTGTGCTCTTTATTTCTGTTTCTAACATTGATTAAAATTAAGTGACTTGTTGTTTTCTAAGATATGAATCGTGCTTCTGTTTCATTTTGAATTAAAACTGTTTGCTGTTTTTGTGTGCAGAAGCTCTGTATCAGCACAGACAAAAACAAACAAAAAAAAAAAGAAAGAAGAAAAGCACAATCTTTGATTGAGAAACCTGCGGATAACATCAGCTACTCTCTGGATCCTGCTATATGGGTGGGCCCGATGGAAAGATTCAGAATATTCCACACAGATCCCCTCCTTCTGTGCTGCATCCAGGAAAGAGGCCATGCCATTATTGCCATAGTCTGAATCTGACCGGACAGCACCTATCCAAGTCCAGCCAAAGTGTTTCACCAGCTTGGCCAGTGCGTCAGCCTGGAACTGGTCACTGGGGATTGTCCTGAAGAAACTCGGAAACTGCTGCTTATCAGACAGGCATGCACAAGTGGCAAAGTGGCTCACCTAAAGCAATTTAGCATTGTAATTATTTAACAGAACAGAACAAAATCAGCACTGACCTACACTGAAGACATAGTTGTTAGAAATTAGGTCTGCTATATTTACTTGAGGAATGTCAAAGGACCCGATGATGCGGGACATGCTGATGGATGGCGTTGATCCAGACTCACCGACGATAGCCCTCACCATACCAGATTGTGAGCAATTGTCACCAGTGTAAAACACCGGGTCTCGGCTATTTAAAAGCTGGAATGTCACATGCATCGTCACAGGCACTGAGGTGCACGAGTCGTGGATCTGATAACCGAGTTTGATGCCTGGCAGCAGCTCTGTGCTGTTGTTAATCTCCTCGATGGCGAAGACCATGGCACGTGCAAAACGCAGTTCACGAGAGTCAATGCTGCACACAGACAAATCTGTCACCGTCCAACTCCAAATGTGATGAGCACAAATCACAGGTTTGACAGAAAACACACAATTGTAGTAGAACTGAACAGCACTGTATCTGTTTTGCTGAATTTACTTCACAGAATTTAAAACATTATATGAGAAGAAATCAGTTCATTGTGCCCAGATTTAAACATTCAGCTGAATTAAAGAAGTACATTTTCTCTCATCCTGTAAGTTTTCCAAAAGCTTTACAGCATGATTCTCCATCTTACTGACCTCCCTCTGCACTTTTGTGACTCAGGCATGGTGGTGTAGTTATGCATCACTGTCTGTTTGTAGTGGTGTATGGAGAAAACACCCCCTATAATGTAGTCACCATCCAATGAGAACACAGGTAGACGAGTGGTACCCTGGAGTTTACATTTCACAGATGAGGCCTCAGCACCAGTCTTTTCCGCTGTGAGCCTAGCGCTTAGTTTCAGAGCTGAGTTCATCTGACACAAACTCAGTGGCAGGATCAGGCCAATAAGGAGAGCTGAGATCTCCATTACTAAAGTGTCTGCATGTGAGCATATTGTGTGTGTGTGTCGTTGCACTGGATTTAATAGATTTCCAGACAAAAGCGTCCCTCCTACTGTGCGTCAGCTTACTGTTCATCAGGAAGAGTACAACATTAGATATTGGTCTTTCATGAATTGCTATAAAACAATGTTAACACCATCTATTGTCCATATTTTTTTCTAACTGCAACTCATCATTGCTTTGTTTTAGCTCATACTATAATTAAGCCCCAAAATGCATCTTCCATATACTGTAAATCATTTCAAGAACTCAACACAGAAATCAGTATCACGCTGTTTATGAATATATATTTTATTTACTGAACAAATAAAATAACGTATTAGAAGAACATAAAGAGAAATATTTTATGTAAATACAAATATTTAAATTAACTAAATGTAGGCAGCGTTAAATATACAAAGCTGAAGCTCTATACTCTGTGTTCCATTTAAACAATTTCGAAACCTCAGACGTCTAAGTATTAATTTTTGTTCATTAAATGTTTCTTGGTGTTCTTCTCTGGCTTAAACAATATGATGTAACACTTTGGAGCAAATATACACAGTATTAGTCCAAAACTTGATGCTAGAATTGCAAATATCTCCACAGCCACAGTAAATTTTCCAGGAGAGCTGACATACGCTGGGATAAAGGTGATCCAGACTGCACAGAATATCAGCATGCTGAAGGTGATCAGCTTTGCTTCATTAAAATGATCAGGTAGTTTTCGGGCTAGGACAGCTAACACAAAGCAAAAGACAGCCAGTAGGCCTATGTACCCGAGAACAACCCAGAACCCAACAGGTGAGCCTAATGCACACTCCAGGATGATTCTCTCCTTATATATAGTCAAGTTTTTCATTGGAAAGGGGGGACTAAGACCTAACCAAATAGCACATATTAAAACTTGAATGAATGTGAAAGACACTACAGTCATCCTTTGCTGTGTAGGACCAAACCATTTCATAACATTACTACCTGGGAGTGTAGCTCTGAAGGCCATTAGCACGACTATTGTTTTTCCAAGAACACAGGAGATACAGAGGACGAAGGTGATGCCAAATGCTGTGTGCCGCAGCATGCAGGACCAATCAGAGGGTGCTCCAATGAAAGTCAGTGAACATAAGAAACATAGAGTCAGGGAGAAGAGTAGCAGGAAGCTCAGCTCAGAGTTGTTGGCCCTGACAATCGGGGATGTCCTGTGACAAAAAAACACAACTGCTGTTATGATTGCAAGACAGGCACCGCCAACTGAGATCGCAGCCAAGATGATTCCTAGGACCTCGTCAAAGGAAATAAACTCTACAGACTTGGGGAAACAAGTGTCTCTCTCTGCATTAGGCCAGAACTCCCGGGGACAAGGGAAACAATCAGGGGAATCTGAAAAAATAAACCAAAAAGGGCTTTCAGTAGTAATACAGTTGGTGTTGTAGATATACATTAGAACAAAAATACCTGTAGCATTGCTTATCTCCCCCTCAGGACATGGTATACAATCGTAGCAGCAGATGGGTTTTCCTTTCTTCAGCACTTTACGAGTTCCTGGAGGACAGCTGTCACTGCACACTGACACAGGCACCTGGTACATAAGATTATTGACAATCTTAAAGTGAAACTCCCGCCAAAAAGCAACCGAGGCTTTATTTGTGATTGAATATGAGTCAAACCTTCGTGTAAATGCATAATTACGACGAAAGAGGCACTTTTAAGATTTACTGTAGTTTTAGTTACAGAGAGTTTACTAAAAAAAAGGTTTTTGAACTACTCACTGTAGGAGCTGGATCTCCGGCGCGTCGCCGTCATGGCAGACAAAAAGTGTCTCTCCCTGAGTGCGACCTGACAGGCAGTGGGGGACCGCTCCTCAAGCCTGGGCGATCGACACTTTTTGTCTGCCATGACAGCGACGCGCCGGAGATCCAGCTCCTACAGTGAGTAGTTCAAAAACCTTCTTTTTAGGCCCCGTCCAGACAACAACGCTCTTTTGCGAAAACGAACACGTAGTGCATCGTTTGGCCGACCGTCCATACGGAGCCTGAAAACGCAGTGCCTGAAAACGCACTTTTTTGAAAACGGGTCTCAGAGTGGAGAAATCCGAAAACGCAGCCCTCACGTTTTCATGTGGACGGCGAATCAGCATACTTTCCAAAACGATGACGCCATCGCCCCACCCCTCGACCTCTTGCCTCTGACCTTTGAACCCCACGACCTCTCATAACAACAACAATGGTGGACTACATGCTCGTGTTCGTGTCACAGAAGATAATGAGCCTTTCTTGCAACTTACATGCCTTGTAGTTGAGTGAGTCTCAAACGATTCTGGTTTCCTTGCACTCGCCACTTTCATCTTCTTCTTGTTGTGTTCGGTTTCTCCGTCTACTGTCTGTTTGTTTACAGCGCGCAAGCTTAATGCGCATGCTCCGTGTCTTCTTCTCCGTTTTTGGTGAATGTCAAGCGCCACCTATAGGCCTGGAATATGAACTACAGCGTTTCCAGGGGATCCGTGTGGACACAAATATTCTTGAAACGATGCAGAGGAAGACGGAGAAAAAAAAGATCGTTTTCGCCCGACTGGATGGCCCCTTAGTAAACTCTGCGTACACAAACAATGTTCTCAATGCTCATGTTCATGTGTAGAGACCCTCGTGGTACTTTTTCCACCTCCATTGCTATGTAAATCCGAGCCATCGATGTGCCGGCAATTGCATGAGATGGGCGGAGGTGTCGATGTCGTGCATTGTTGTGCGATCCACAGCCGGGGAGTTTTGAAACCAGGAAACAGCTGATCACAGCAGTCAGTCCATCACCTCTTCTGTGGACGTCAAGATGAGCAACTGGAAAGCCTCTAAGATCTAGGAGATGATAGCATCTCCTCGGTCTCTGTAGCTGCCTTCGCTGTCCGCTTGTAGTTGTAGTGGCAAACTACTACCGGTCGCTACTTTCAAATTAAAAGCCCCCCACTAAGAACCAGTTTTAAACTCCAATGGGGTGCATTGTAAAGCTCTTATTTTAAAGACAAATTCGACCTGCTTCACTGTTCACGCCAAACTTTGTGCTTCACATCACGTCACATGTTTACGCTTACACAAGTGGCGGCCAAGTGGCGGCATTTTGGAAACCTCCCGTTTAGATGGACAAAGCGGCACATTGCAGCCGTTATCTTGCTGCAAATGTGCTGCCTTCTCTATCTAAAAGGGGGCTTATGCAAGACAAATAGGTCGAGGAGGAGGAACTGGACTCTTCATCTCACCCACTTTGTCCTACCAGGTCCTTCCCCTGGACCACCTACCCAGATCTTTCTTTGAATGTCACCTTTCCTTTCAAGCTCAACATTGTGGTGATCTATTGCCCTCCCAGTCCTCTCCGTGACTTATTTGATGAGATGGACGCCTTCCTAAGCTTCTTCCCTTGACAATGGCACACCACTCGTTGTCCTTGGTGACTTCAACGTACACCCAGAGAAGCTGCACTCATCTGAATTAATTAACTTCTTCTCCACATTTGACCTCACACACTCCCCCCTCTCCAGCCAATGGGAACCAACTTGACCTTTACTTCACATGGTCCTGTAGTTACTCTGCACTCTCCATTACCCCGCTCACTGTATCCGACCACACGCTCTCTCTCTCTCTCTCTCTCTCTCTCTCTCTCTCTCTCTCTCTCTCTCCCCCATGGAAGTCCACCATCGCCCTTACACCTCACACAGTTACAACCCGCCGCAATGTGAAATCCCTCTCTCCCTCCGCTCTCTCCTCAACTGTTCTTTGCTCACTACTATCCACAGATTCAACTTACCCAACTTACCTTTCCAAGAAAGTAAAAGACATCAGCTCCTTATTTAGTTCTATGCCCACCCAGAAAGCACCCCCCCAATCCTCATATCTGATGGCCTTACCTGCTTCAGCCCTCTCTCTCGACTTGTAACGTCAAACCATGCCACCACATGTTCCCTTGATCCGATTCCCTCTTTCCTTCTCCGAAACAACTCACATGACATCCTGCCATTCCTCACCACCCCGATCAACTACTGTCTCACTTCAGGCCTTATTCCAGCTCCTTTTAAAACAGCCACAGGAAAGCCACTCCTAAATAAACCTACTCTGGACTTAGCTGACATGAAAAACTACAGACCTATATCTCTTTCATTCTTCTCTAAAACCACTGAGACGTCCCTCCTCACGGTGACTGAGTCATTTGGTGCTGGTCTTCACAGGCAATATGGAACAGAGCAAAAAGAACCATAAACACATGTCTTTACTGTTTTCTACACCAAATTGTAATTGAGCTCCTCACCTGTGTGCCACCCTCCAACCAGGTGAGGTTTCTGTTGATGCGGAACTCCTGGCCCTCTGGCAGTGATGCATCATAAAGCCCTACTGTCACCATCTCAATGCTGCCACTCTCACTTTTTTGCCAGTTAACCAGCTCATATCTGGCCACAGGATCCCCGTTGGCATCAAACGACACATCATAACCATTTCTGGAAAAATTCACTTCCTTCAGCTTAGTAAGAACCTGTGAGGATGAAGAAGAGAAAAACATGTCAAATTAAATTAGTTATTTATTTTTTCCTTTCATAACAATATAGCGAAAAGGGGGCATTGGACTGTTCACCTATTCATTTCTACTGACCTGTTTGGACTCTATCCTGGTGAATTTGTCACACTGAGCTGTAGAATTTGTGTCCCGACACACTGCCTTATGAATGGCATGTGCTATTGCATAAACAGCCTTGTAAACCATGTTAGTGATTCGGAGCTGAGACGTGTCAGTGTACGGGCTGTTGAGTGTCTGAATGTCTTCAGTTCCATCACACACACTCTCATCTATGGCTGCACCTAAAAAGAACGGGGATAGAGGAACTCAATGTTTTTGGCATTCACACTGATATTACATGATAATTCTTTCTAACACTATTATTTTTTTAATATTTTTGTTGTATTTAGATTGATAAAATTGTCTTGATACTAAATTATATGTATTGTTCTCATTCATGATAAAAACATGCTCATTTTAAAGACAGTTACAAAGAAACACTTTGATCTATTTCCAGATGATCAGACACATTCAATAAAGACAGACATGTCTGCAACTTTTCCCTTGATTACATTCTGACTTCTGAAAACACTATATGTTTTATTGCCAAATTATATTTAGCTTATATTTAGCAATATACATTTAGCTTGGTGCACTGGAGACTGTGTACTTGTGTTTAGGGCTATAGTGTTGATATTTTGAAACCACTGAAGCCAATGACCTGAAATCATTAAGTGAGATTATTTACAGGAATACACCCTTCATCCACCTCATGTCTTTGTTCATTATTAATAGATTTCCTTCTCAGTAGTCTATAATCTGGGGTTTGATCTTGACTTTTAGGAAGCTACACTTGGAATGATAACATGACAACACAACAACAAGTACTCAACTATGAATGTCATCGTTGTTTAAAAATCTGTACAACTTTCTCACTTTTTCCCAGCCTGCAGTTGAACTCATCCTCCCAGAACTCAGTAAGCAATGGAGAGGCAGCCACTTTAGAGGGAGAGAGATCCAGCAAGAATTCTCTCAGACCTGGGATGACAGCTTGCTCAATGCCAAATCCAACAGCTCCAGCACAGAAACTGAAGCTCAGCAATTTTGGGTCAGTTACCCAGGACTCACTGCCTATCCACTGGCGAGGTGGAGAAGGCTGAAGCGACAGCTCCTGCAGCAGAAGCCTCATTTCTGTTGAGGCTGCAAATGCCACAATAACCACAGCAGTTGACCTGGGGAAATATCATAGTGCAATATATTTTTTACCAAGAAAAGTATCAAGATACTTAACACAAAACAACATGAGAGATACAGTAGTTTGTCTCACAAATTTTGTTTACATGATTATAAATGAAATAAAAAGAAAGAAATAAAAGTCATGAAAAAAGTATTCCAATTTGCCACTAAATTAATAGAATCAGTAATAATCAGATCAGTGTCAGCACAGGGTAAATAAGCATTCAGAAATCTAGAAACCTGCGGATAACTTCAGCTACTCTCTGGATCCTGCTATGTGGGTGGGTCCGATGGAAAGATTCAGAGTATTCCACACAAATGCCCTCCTTTTGTGCTGCATCCAGGAAAGAGGCCATGCCATTATTGCCATAGTCCGAATCTGACCGGACAGCACCTATCCAAGTCCAGCCAAAGTGTTTTATCAGCTTAGCCAGCGCATCAGCCTGGAAATGGTCACTGGGGATTGTTCTGAAGAAACTTGGAAACTGCTGCTTATCAGACAGGCATGCGCAAGTGGCAAAGTGGCTCACCTAAAGATTAAAGCAAATGATTAAATGGGGTGTACAAACAAATCAACTCTGGCTATTGGTTTATTACACACAGTTTGTCATAAATTAAAAATATTTACTTGAGGAATGTTAAAGGACCCGATGATGCGAGACATACTGATGGATCTGGTGGATGAAGACTCACCAACGATAGCCATCACCTTACGGGAGTGCGAGCAGTTGTAACCAGTGTAAATCACAGGGTCCAGGCTGTTTGAAAGCTGAAATGTCACATGTACCGACAGGGGCACTGATCCACATGAGTCATGAATCTGATAACCGAGTTTGATGCCTGGCAGCAGCTCTGTGCTGTTGTTAATCTCCTCAATGGCAAAGACCATTGCGTGTGAGAAGCGCAGTTTACGGGAGTCAATTCTGCACACAGACAAATCATGTCACTGTTGAAATTGATTAGTACATGATGAGGACACACAATAATGGAGAACACCATTTCATAGTACCGGAAAAAAGTGTAATAATTTTTTTATAATTTTATTAAAATAGAAATGCTATGCTGAAGATTCCAGCACTACAGCTGAGCTACATCATACATCATACAAATAATTTTTCCTTATCCTCACATAGACTAACATTGCTGTATCCAAAACAAAAGAATAGATGTTGGTCCTATATTCACATGTATTTTCATGAGTTATCTTCAGTCTAAACCAGTTTCCCCTTTGTTTATGATACAGATAGTCTTTAAGTTTTTGACACAAAGGCTTTGCAACATGTTTGTAAACACATCATTCATATCAATAATTCTGTGCAACATTCTCATATCCACCACACACTTCTTACTAACCTCCCTGTGCACTTTTGTGGCTCAGGCAATTTGATGTAGTTATGCATCATTGTGCGTTTGTAGGTGTGTATGGAGAAAACACCCCCAATAGCATAGTCACCATCCATTGAGAATACAGGTAGACGAGTGGTACCCTGGAGTTTACATTTCACATATGAGGCCTCAGTGTTGACCTCAGCACCAGTCTTTTCCTCTGTAAGCCCAGCACTTCGTTCCAGAGCCGAGTTCAATTCACACAAACTCAGAAGCAGAACCAGACCAATCAAGAGAGCTGAAATCTCCATCCTCAAGTGTTTGTATGAAGGCATACTGCATGTCAGGATTGGTTTATGTAGATATTAAGACAGCTTCCCTCCTTCTATTGCACGTCAGCCAGCTATACATCAGAGAGACGACATCATTACCCAGTGGTCTTTGATGAACTCTTACAAGTTTATTATATTTGTTTAATTGCTTCTGCTCCTGTCACTTTTCACAACGTGTAATGTTATTACTGCAAACATCAGCTATCTATTTTCTTCCGACCCTCATACCTTTAATGTTCATTTACATATCACAGTTAGACCTAACAAATGCACACCTTCAATGGTTTGTTTATGATTTCATTGAATCCCGTCTCTTGGGAATAATTTAGACTGGTGATTCAGAGAAATCCCCTTGATTGAATACCTGCTGTTGACAACACATTAAAGTCCGTGTAAAGCAAAATCAGCCATTTTCTTCTAAACACATTAAACCGGTCATAAATGTGTTTACTTGAAACATGTAAAAGCCGTTCGACCATTTAGAATTTAATTTTGGAGCTAGGCTCACAAACTGTTTTTCAACATTTCTGTGTTCAGGATTTAATGGGCGGGTCAGAAA
>CAEMYA010000018.1:12110213-12134825 GCA_903131615.1 Diplodus sargus
TAGACTGTCATGGTCCTAGAACTGCTAGAAGATGACGTGAATGAGCGTATACGATATGTGCATTGTAACCTTCACCTAACAAACACACACCTGTTCTCTTTGCCAGCTATATATAGGCTATTTTATTCATCTTCATCTCGTTGTGGACACGATTCACTGTAATAAACCGTTGATCAGTGGCACATTTCAAGTCATTTACATTTATGAGGCACTTTTCATTGGAATGTGGGTGTGGAGAGGGCGGTATATGACTCGTATCTATGTGTGTATATTTTCGGGTTGATTTAGGATTCATAAAAAGTAACTGTGAGCAACTGTGAGAATTGTTGAGAATAAATCAGAATAGTTTTTGTTTTCGTATGCAATTTTCAGCTTTTGGGCACACATACACTTTTAGTATGGATCATATGCAATGTTTCACAAATGAGACCCCAGGTATCTACCTAATGTTGTCCCACCCTTACACTTTATTTGCGTTGTCTTAAGTCATGTTAGGCCTAAGAAATCCACACCTTTGCACGCTTTGATCTTTATGTGATTTATTCCCACTTCAAATAATTCACAAGATAAATTGCTCCACTTTGACTTATTAGAAATGACTACATTACAAAGATGGGACAGAACTGAGCACCACATTTGCGATATTTAAACATCATTTAGCACATTGTGAAAAATGATTTCTAAAATAAGACAATGAATATCCAAAAGGGAAATTCAGAAATTATACATGACTGCGTAATGTGAACAGCACAAACTCTATACCAGGCTTATTCACCCACTTTTTCTGATTGGAAATGAAGTGCAGAGTGGCTGGGCTTTTACAATATTTATGTATGACCATAAAGCTCAGAATTTAAATGTAAAAACAATACTTTTTTTTCCTCTGTTTATTAAATAATCATCACAATTGAACATTATTTACAGTATGCAGTATACAAATGTTGATGGGGAATGGGAAAAAACAATGCATCTTTTAAGAAATAAAAGATGCATTGTTTAATTCTCATAAATCAAAACTAAAACCTTAATGAAATGCAAGCATTGTTGTGCTTGGCAACAGGCATAACTAATGGTCTGCTCTCCAGTATGATGCAATATTGAAATATATGATGCCCAATAAAGTTGAAATGTCACTATTTAAAACAACGCAGTGAAGACTTGAATGTGCACAGCATAAGCTCTATATATTATTTTATAGGTTAATTATTTCCAAATCAGAGGTCTTAGGATTCATTTTTGTTCATTAAAATGTTTCTTGGTGTTCTTTTCTGGCTTGAACAATATGATGTAACACTTTGGAGCAAATATACACAGTATCAGTCCAAAACTGGAGGCCAGAATGGCGAATATCTCCACAGCCACTGTAAATTTCCCAGGAGAGCTGACATAAGCTGGGATAAAGGTGATCCAGACTGCACAGAATATAAGCATGCTGAAGGTGATCAGCTTGGCTTCATTAAAATTATCAGGTAGTTTACGAGCGAGGACAGCTAACACTAAACAAAAGACCGCCAATAGACCTATGTAACTGAGAACAGCCCAGAACCCAACAGCTAACCTAACGTACACTCCAGGATGATTCTCTCCTTATTCGTAGTTAGATTTTTCATTGGAAAAGGGGGACTAAGACACAACCAAATAGTACATGTCAAAACTTGAATAAATGTGAAAGACACTGCGGTCATCCTTTGCTGTCGAGGGCCAAACCATTTCATGACATTACTACCTGGGAGTGTAGCTTTGAAGGCCATTAACATGACTATTGGTTTTCCGAGAACACAAGAGATGCAGAGGACGAATGTGATCCCAAAAGCTGTGTGGCGCAGCCTGCAGGACCAATGAGAGGGTGCTCCAATGAAAATCAGTGAACATAAGAAACATAGAGTCAGGAAGAATGTCAGGGAGAAGAGCAGCAGGAAACTCAGCTCAGAGTTGTTGGGCCTGACAATTGGGGATGTCCTGTGAGAACACAGCCGCTATTGTAATGGCAAGACAGGCACCACCAACTGAGAATGCAGCTAGAGTGATTCCCAGAACCTCATCAAAGGAAAGAAACTCTGCAGGCTTGGGGAAACAACTGTATCTCTCTTCATTTGGCCAGAACTCCTTGGGGAAAGGGAAACAATCACTATTATTCTTTCTAAAATTATTATTTGTTTTATGATTTTTATTTTTTATTTAAACTGCCACGTATGGCTTCAAATTCATGCAACTATATTGTTGCTAATTATTATATTCAACAAAAGCTGATTCATGCTGTGTTGGCCTTTATGTATACCAACTGCAGATAACACAATAATATGAACATATTCTTGTATTGTTTTTCCCATTTCTCATTAATGTTTTTCAATCACAAAACATGCCTTACAGAAGCCCACATATTACTACTCCAAATTTAGGAATTATCTGCCCCAATAGTATGATTCGGTATAGTCAGGTAGATGGGAGGACTGCAGGGAAGTTAATTATGCACATGGACAGTAATTTCATCGATCAAATCTGTGTGTGATGAGGACAAATCAAAGTTTTAACAGAAAAGACACAATTAAACAGAACTCATGGGAATTATAACTGATAGCTGCACTGCTTCTGTGAACCAAATCACAGTGACCACACAAATTCAAAACACCTCTACCACCCAAATTGCATTAATGACGTACAGTAGCAGCTCTGTCTTCATCTCCCAGCCACAGCTGGACAACCTTGTTTTGCAGGATATTGTCGGAGAGCTGCAGTTTCAGTGTTAAAATTGATAAAATAGTAGCCGTCTGTGGTTCTATATGTGCTGTGGCAATCATTTAGAAAAATAATAGCTCACAGCAGCATGTTGAAAAAAAAGAACAATGAACTAGTTCATTTTTGGAACTGTGAACTTAGTTCAAAATGTTGAATTATGAACTATGAAACAGGAAGCTGCAGCAGGAGAGGTGTGAGTTTTGTTGACTTTACAATAGCAATCTGGCTAGGCCAGTGGAGGTTTGATGCCTCAAACTATGTGCTAAGACCCTATTTGTACTGTTGCTAAAGTTTGGTGCTGTTCTGAGCATTATTTGTGGCTTTTTGATGGTAGTTTCTTGTTGGAGGCGTGTATTGTTATCGTGCGGTCATTTCTGAGGTTGCTAAAAACTATGTAAGCTAGTGGTCTGCTAACTTGATCTCTCGAGGAGGGGTCTTACTCAGTGTCACGATGTGTTAGACCATGGATTAAATTTACACCGGAATATCCCTTTAATATTTGACGTCAGACTAGGACCCCTTTGGGACATCTGTGGACATGCAACACAGGTTGAATATTTAAATGTCTGGCTAGGGAACCACTTTAACATCTTTGGACACAATATGATGGGTATCTGAATATCTGACAAGGACCTATCTTGGATCTTTATAGATGTGCAACTCAGGCTGAATATTTAAACGTCTGGTCACAGAACCTCTTGGAAGTCAATGGACATTCAAATCAGGTTCGGTATCTGAGCGTGTGACTGAGCCCTTTCTTAGATGTCTGTGGACCTGCACACAGATAAAATATCATTGTCTTTCGAGGGAGCTTTTAAGACTTCTATGGATGTTCAAAACAAGTTTGGTATCTGAACATCTGATTTGTACCTGTCTTGGACATTTGTAGACGTGCAACATCAAACATCCTAACTTCTGGTTTGGGGCCCCTTTGGACACCTATGGATGTGCACAACAGGTTCAATGTTTTAACATCTGACTGGGACCCTTTTTGGATGTCTGTTTATGTGCACAAAATGTTAAATATCCTACTGTCAAGGTTGGACCCTTATTGGATGTTTGTGGACCTGCAAGCAAGCTAAATATCTTGACGTCTATCCAGAACCGTTTTGGATGTCTACTAATGCAGGGTCAACATCTGAACCAATCTTTTTGCCATTATTTTAAACTAAAATAGGTGTTTAAATTAAGATCAATGAAGCAGTTATATCGAAAAGTATTGTTAAGCACTTAGGCTTTCAGTCTATACTGTTAATAGACAATTAAGATAAGGAACAAATTGAAGTAACTTACTATATAGCTCATGTGGTAAAGTGCCTGACTCGAACGATATAAGAAAGTCACCTGGAGGTTGAAAGTGAACTTTTAATAGGTGTCTACAAAAGGTGCTGCAAAAATGTTCACTGTTTCCATTTTTCCATTGGCTCTACTGTGGACGTCTTTTGAAAACTCGATCTTTCGAAGGATCTTTATTTTATGTTTTTTGCGGCAGGTGGGACAGGCCAATCGCTTAAAAAGGTCAGCTCTATACTGTATTTTATATATTAACTGTTTTAAAACCTCAGATGTCATCGGATCAATTTTTGTTCATTAAATGTTTCTTGGTGTTCTTCTCTGGCTTAAACAATATGATGTAACACTTTGGAGCGAATATGCACAGTATAAGTCCGAAACTGGAAGCCAGAATTGCAAATATCTCCACAGCCACTGTAAATTTCCCAGGAGAGCTGACATATGCTGGGATAAAAGTGATCCAGACTGCACAAAATATAAGCATACTGAAGGTGATCAGTTTGGCCTCATTAAAGTTATCAGGTAGTTTCCGGGCTAGGACAGCTAACACTAAGCAAAAGAGAGCCAGAAGGCCTATGTACCCAAGCACAGCCCAAAACCCAATAGCTGATCCTAATGCACACTCTAGGATGATTCTCTCCTTATATATAGTTAGGTTTTCTAATCGAAAAGGTGGACTAAGACACAACCAAATAGCACATATTAAAACTTGAATAAATGTGAATGATACCACAGTCATCCTTTGCTGTAGAGGGCCGAACCATTTCATGACATTACTACCTGGGAGTGTAGCTTTGAAAGCCATTAACACCACTATAGTTTTCCCAAGAACACAAGAGATACATAGGACAAAGGTGATCCCAAAAGCTGTGTGCCGCAGCTTGCAGGACCAATCAGAGGGTGCTCCAATAAAAGTCAATGAACATAAGAAACATAGAGTCAAGGAGAAGAGCAGCAGGAAGCTCAGCTCAGAGTTGTTGGCCCTGACAATCGGGGATGTCCTGTGATGAAAGAAGATAGCCGCTGTTAAAATGGCAAGACAGGCACCACCAACTGAGAATGCAGCCAGGATGATTCCTAGGATCTCGTCAAAGGAAAGAAACTCCACAGGCTTGGGGAAACAACTGTATCTCTCTTCATTTGGCCAGAATTCCTTGGGGCAAGGGAAACAATCAGGGGAATCTGAAAGAATAAGTGGAAAAGGGCTTTTAACCGTACTATAGTTGATTCTGTAGACATACATTGGAAAATCTGAAATGAATAGGAGAGCTTTTAGCAATAATGAAGTTGATATTGTAGACATGCCTCAAAAAAAGGAAAAGAAAAGAAAAAAAGATACCTGTAGTATTGCTAATCTCTCCTTCAGGACAAGGTATACAGTCATAACAGCAGATGGGTTTTCCTTTCTGCAGCACTTTACGAGTTCCTGGAGGACAGCTTTCACTGCACACTGACGCAGGCACCTGGCACATGAATACAAACAAAATCACACATATTCTGGTGTTCTACGCAGGTCCTTGGATAAAAGGATTGGTTTACACATTTTCAAGCATGTCTTTATTTATTTTCATCCTGTAACAATTACTCTTGTTCATAGAAGGGGCCCTTACGTCACAGTGCTTACTGGACTGTCTACATCTCTACATATATAAATATATTAAACATGAGTATGCAAGCCTTCAGTTAAATTGCACCATGGCGGCCACAAGCATGCTGGTCAAAACAGCCAGTCACTGCAGCCTCATATGCTTCACTGTCAGCTAACCTGCAGCATCGCAGCCTACGGCCTGTCAGTATCGAGTCTGTTAGCTTGCAGTCAGCTCACCTCCGGCCTTAGTCAGTCAGCTCACACAGATCCAGATAGTTCCCTTACTCATACTGGCCTGGAGCAACTGTCTTGGAAGCCCTCCAGAAGGAAACGGGACTCATGCCAACTTTCAGTCTTTCTGCTGCCCAGCTCCTCGTCCTCACAATTGCCCTGCACTGTGGATGTCCTGCTGCCCAGTGAGCTTGAGTCCCAGTTGCCCAGGATCCTGTGCCCTGGCTGCCCATCTTTCTGGAGCTTCTGCTGTCCAGGGACCCAGAACCTCGACTGCCCAATGCTCAATTGCTAACTGTCCGTTACTGTTGACACCACTCCTGTTCCCATGCCAGCCGACACTATCCTGCTCCTGGTTTGGTTGACACATCAGGTTCAAAGGCTGTTCCTGAGTCTGAATGTGACATCTACCTAATTCCTGAGTCTCTTGCTGCTGGTTCCCAGACATCAGTTCGGTTGATGTCTGCTGCTTCCCCATTTGTTATCTGGCTGACCCCTCTTCCTGTTTCCCCATTGGCAGTCCAGCCAACTCTTGCTCCTGATTTCCAGTTTGTAACCTGGCCAACACCCCTTCCTGATTCCATTTTAGAGATACAAAACTTCCTGAACCCTTGGCAACCTGTTTTGACCCATCACCAGACCTTTCAACAGCCTGACCTCCAGAGTGGTTCCACTTCACCTCTCACCAACCTGACCTCCAGAGGGATTTCAGGATTTGTCTATGGCCTCCAGAGGGGGTCTGCCCACATAGACTCTCCTTCTCAAACCCCGGAGTGACCCATCTGCATTGCCAGTGTCAAGGCAAGTTTTGTACACCTTTAGATAACCAAATGTATAATTCTAATATAGTAGTTATATAATTTATTGCAGTTGGGCTCCTTACCTGTGTGCCACCATCCATCCAAGTGAGATTCCTGTCGATGTGGAACTCCTGGCCCTCCGGCAGTGATGCATCATAAAGCCCTACTGTCACCATTTCAATGTTGCCACTCTCACTTTGTTGCCAGTTAACCAGCTCGTATGTGGCCACAGGATCCCCGTTGACATCAAATGACACATCATAACCATTTTTGGAAAAATTAACTTTCTTGAGCTGGCTAAGAACCTGTGAGGATAAGTAAAGTTAGAGAAGGAGGTAGTGAAAGGAAAACGTTTACCTACATTTTATGAATTACATTATCGTGGTAACATGACATTGATTATGTTCATGTAATCACTTTCATTGACCTGTTTGTACTCCATCCTAGTGAATTTGTCACAATGAGTTGTAGAATTTGCATCCTCACATGCTGCATTATGAATGGCATGTGCTATTGCATAAACAGCCTTGTAAACCATGTTAGTGGCTCGGAGCTGAGACGTGTCAGTGTACGGGCTCTGTAGCGTCTGTATGTCTTCAGTTCCATCACACACAGTACTATCTTGGGCTGCATCTAAAAGCACACATAGGAAGGAGAATATGTTTTCAATCTTTGACAATATGCATGGTTTTGCTATGATAATATTTCATTCATTTTCTATTTTCATTTCTATTTTTCATTTCTATTTTTTATTCAAACTGCCAAAAATGCCTTAAAACATGTATCTATATTTTTCTGATTTATCTATGAGAAATGCTTATTTTACAAACAACCTCACTTTCCTGATTCATGCTGTGTTGGAGGTGATGTATACCAAGTGCAATTTACATGGATCAGTAATCAGATATTATGATGTGAAGTCTTAAAGGCAAAAACAATGTCCACAACTTTTGAATTAATTACATACTGACCTCTGATATTTTAATAAGTGCAAATAAAGAAATTATCTCAGAGAATGTGATATTATTCTCCGTTATGTGTGTATTGTTCATTTTTGCTTTCCTTTTCACTTATCCCTACCACAAAACTTGCTTGTTGAAACTCATATACAACTGCTCAAATGGAATTGGAATTCAAACTGATTTTGTTCTAACAAAGTTATTTTTCAAATGTCAAATTAGAAATAGAAGAATATTGCTGTCATCTGAATAGACAACAGACCCACCTCCCCATTAGTTAAAGAAAATAAGATAAAAGAAACAAAAATACAATAGAATACTAAGAGCCATGGTTCTCAGTAGGAAACCGGTGGATTGCTTACTCCAGGTGGGGAATGTGTCCTTGCCTCAAGTGAAGGAGTTCAAGTACCTCGGGGTTTTGTTCACGAGTGAGGGGACGATGGGGCGTGAGATTGACCGGAGAGTCGGCGCAGCGGGTGCGGTGTTGCATGCGCTTCACCGCACGGTTGTGACGAAAAGGGAGCTGAGCCGGAAGGCAAAGCTCTCGATCTACCGGTCAATCTTCGTCCCTACCCTCACCTATGGTCATGAGCGATGGGTCATGACCGAAAGAATGAGATCGCGGGTACAAGCGGCCGAAATGGGTTTTCTTCGCAGGGTGGCTGGGGTCTCCCTCAGAGATAGGGTAAGAAGCTCAGCCATCCGGGAGGGACTCGGAGTAGAGCCGCTGCTCCTTTGCGTAGAAATGAGCCAGTTGAGGTGGTTCGGGCATCTAATGAGGATGCCACCAGGGCGCCTTCCTAGGGAGGTGTTCCTGGCACGTCCAACTGGGAGGAGACCTAGGGGTAGACCCAGGACCAGGTGGAGGGATTATATCTCTTCTCTGGCCTGTGAGCGCCTTGGGATTCCCCAGTCAGAGTTAGCCGATGTGGCCGGGGAAAGGGAAGTCTGGGGCTCGCTACTGAAGCTGCTGCCCCCGCGACCCGATTTTGGATAAGCGGTTGATGATGGATGGATGGATGGATACTAAGAGCACAAGGGCCATTGTGGTGCATTTTTAGGAGTTTGGTTTGGTGATTCCACGGTGTCTATCAATATTCTAATGAATCTAAAAAACAGACTTAAGAGTAGGGCGAACTGTTTTTATCTGTTTGCTTTTATATAAACAACTCTATTAGTTGTTGCCAAAAGATATAATCACATAGTTAGTCACATTTATAAAGGACAAATTATGTCCACTGTGTTCTTATGATATCAATAGATTTCTCTCTCAGCAGCTGAGATTTGATCTTAAAGCAGCTGCTGACATTTTAACACAGGAGGCCCCCTCAAACAGACAATCAACAAAACCCAACCACATGGACCTGACTATAAATGTCAATAATGTACAACTTTCTCACTTTTTCCCAGCCTGCAGTTTAATGCATCCTCCCAGAACTCAGTGAGCACTGGAAAGGCAGACAATTTAGTTGGAGACAGATCTAGCAAGTATTCTCTTAGACCTGGGATGACAGATTTCTGAATGCCAAATCCGATGGCCCCAGCACAGAAGTTAAACTTCAATATGTCTCGGTTAGTTACCCAGGACTCACTGCCTATCCATTGGCGAGGTGGAGAAGGCTTGAGCGACAGCTCTCCCAGCAGGAGTGTTAATTCTGCAGAAGCTGTAAACGCCACAATAACCACAGCAGTTGACCTGCAGAGACATTATAGTAAAAATAATATTAAACTGAAACATTATCAAGATTCTTACGAAATAGAAAATTAGAGTTAGGCTGCCTGATTTATAAAATAATGAATATGAGAGATAACATTATTATTGATATAGTGTTGAATATAGGGTATTGTCTCATCAGGTAATAGAAAAAACTTGATGAAGAAATATGGGCCTACATTCCCAATTTGTCACTAAGATAATCAAATAGTCTCCCGTCTTATGTTTGAACATTACATGTTTTTTTGTGGTTTTGTGTGCGTATGGTCAGTGACAGCACAGGCAACAAAAGCACAAACAGTCATTTAGAAACCTGCGGATAACGTCAGCTACTCTCTGTATTCTGCTACGTGGGTGGGTCCGATGTAAAGATTCAGAGTATTCCACACAGATGCCCTCCTTCCGTGCTGCATTCAGGAAAGAGGCCATGCCATTATTGCCATAGTCTGAATCTGAACGGACAGCACCAATCCAAGTCCAGCCAAAATGTTTTATCAGCTTGGCAAGCGCTTCAGTCTGGAACTGGTCACTGGGTATTGTTCTGAAGAAACTTGGGTACTGCTGCTTATCAGACAGGCATGCACAAGTGGCAAAGTAGCTCACCTAAAGGAATTCAGCATTGTAATAAATTTACAGGACAGGAAGAAAAATCAGAACTGGCTAATACTGAAGAAATAGTTTGAAACAAACTCATGATATTTACTTGAGGAATGTTGAAAGGGCCGATGATGCGCGACATGCTGATGGATAGCGTGGATTCAGACTCACCCACAATAGCCATCACCATACCAGCTTGCGAGCAATTGTCACCAGTGTAAAACACCGGGTCCAGGCCATTTGAAAGCTGGAATGTCACATGCATCGCCACAGGGACTGTGGTGCACGAGTCGTGGATCTGATAACCAAGTCTGATCCCTGGCAGCAGCTCTGTGCTGTTGTTGATCTCCTCGATGGCAAAGACCATTGTGCGCGAGAAGCGCAGTTCACGAGAGTCAATGCTGCACACAGAAAGATTTGATTTTTCAAATCTAGATGTGATGAGGACAAATTGTTAACAAATAAGACACAATGAAGCAGAACTGCTGCTCATGGGAGTTATCACTGATGGCTGCGTTGCATCTGTGAACAAAATGTAATCACATAGTGACTAGCAGAATTCAAAACACAGGATCAGATATCAGTCCAGAATGTACAAAAATAGTCATTATGTTAATTTGAAAATGGCTTCAATTTTTTCTTCTCCTGGTCATGAAACATACATTGGCAAACATTTTAAATTTCACACAAAAGCTTTAACATCCTACCAAGCAAAACACGTCTAAACTCATACAGTATAACATCATCTTATCCAACACTCTGCCCTCTTACTAACCTCCCTGTGCACTTAAGTGGTTCAGGCATGACAGTGTAATTATGCACAGGTGTCTGCTTGTAATGGTGAATGGCAAAAACACCACCGATAACATAGTCACCATCCATTGAGAATACAGGTAGACGAGCGGTACCCTGGAGTTTACATTTCACAGATGAGGCCTCACTGCTGACCCCAGCATCAGACCTTTCCTCTGTAAGCCCAGCACTTTGTTTCAGAGCTGAGTTCAACTCACACAAACTCAGAGACAGGATCAGGCCAATAAAGACAGAGGAGATTTCCATCACTCAAGTGTCTGTATGTGAGCATATTGTGTGTGTGATTTGAGTGCTTTATATAGATTTTACAGACGAAAGCTTCCCTCCTTGTACTGTGCGTCAGCCAGCAATACATCATAGATTCCCCTTGCTCTTTGATGAACTGAAGTTTGTATTATTGTGAGTGACATGTAGAATTTTTTTCTGAATCTTATTTTGTATTGTCTAAACTCAGATTGCATATGTGTATACACATAGTTTAATAAATTTGCATCTTCAATTCAAATACATTAAACAACTTTAACTTAACTTTAACAACACTTTTTTCTTCATCAATTTTCTTAAATGGAAAAAAAAACATTATATAAACACAGATACAGGGGGAAAAAATGTTAGAGTTAGAGTTAGAACTCGCTTCAACAGTTTGATTCTTGTAAAATCCGACATACACCATTAATTATTGTAAATAAACAACCAAACATTGTGTAAAGGCCGCATTCAGCCGAACCCAGCAAATGTGACATCAGGGAGATGCTCATTGATTTTTAATGTCCGTCAGTCCAGGCCAACTTTTGTATGTCTCACAGGCGATCAGAACTAGTTATTTGGATTTCTGATCCCTTTTGGATGTCTATGGACGTGCAAAACAGGTTTAATATATAAAAGTCTGGCTAGGGAGCCACTTTATTGTCTTTGGACATTAACAATAGGATAGGTATCTGAACATTTGACAAGGACCTGTCTTGTATGTTTATAGACATGCAACACAGGTTAAATATTTAAACATCTGGTTAGAGAACCTCTTTGATGTCTGTAGATGTGGTCCAAACAAATTTAAAATGACTGATTTGGACATCTGTGTACCTGCACCACTGTTGAAATATTGCTGTCTTTTATAGGGAACTTGTAGAACCTCTATGGATGTCCAAAACAGGTTTGGTATCTGAATGTCTGATTTGTACCTGTCTTGGATGTGGACATGCAACACGGGCTAAGGGCTCCTCTTGGACATCTGTGGACATGCAACAGCGGCAATGTATTTAAATGTCTGAAGAGGGAACCTCTTGAACGTCTGTGGGCATTCAAAGTGAGTTCAGTATCTGAACGTTGGACTAGGACCCTTTGCAGATGTTTGTGGACATGCAAGCAAACTCAATTTATTTCTATATCTAACTGATATGTGCCAGGTCCAGGCGACAACGTTAATATTATTAATGTTTTCCCCCCATTAAAGCCAGGGCCCCTTGGATTTCAGGTTGCTTCCTCAAAAACCGTCGCAAAAAATACATGATTTTATCATCAAACACAATCGCGATTTTATGTTTTTAACTGAAACTAGGTTAGACCAAGATAACAGTGCAGCTGTTCACATTTTCATAAGTCAGTTCGTTTACATGACACTCAAGAAAACCGAATTACTGGCTTAGTCCGACTATGATTGGATCTTTAAGATGCATGTATACACCTTAGTCTGACTAATATCGGACCGGATCGGATTTCTCATAGTCGAATTAAAGCACCCAGATTATTCGATTGATAGTCGCATTTCTCTTGCATGTATACGTTCCAGTGGATCGGATCGGATTTTTGCGTTGTGCCCCGGGGCCGTGAGCCGGAAGTAGTCGGAAGGCGGCAGTGGCGTCTTTCCTCCGAAATCACCGCAAGAAAGAGCGCTATTGTGCACCTAGTCTGTGTAATTATCATGTACACCATATACGAAGTGTACAAAGATGTAGCTTCGTCTCGCTCTTCGCACGCCACCTTTCTTGAATGCCGAGGCAGCTGGTGACGTAAAGAGGTCAGCCGGAGGTGTCTCTGTTACCACTAGTTGAAATGGGCACAGCGCCGCCTAGCGTACCGGGGTATGACGTGCTCCAGCCCAATAATCCGATTTTCTCACCAGCATGTATACTCGGATAATTGCAGTCTGACTGAGTAGCATAGTCGAACTACGGCTGTAATCCGACTAAGCTGTACATGTAAACGCACTGAGTGAGACTAGAGTACATAAAAAAGCAAAGGTGCCTCGAAAAGCTAAATCACTGAAAACACAAATGACATATTAATTGAGGCTTTCTCTTCCACACTTCCCTTTTCCAGGTTCTCTGTCAATGACCTTGCAATCATTTCGCATCTAAAATTACAAATGCCATTGATGCCATTGCACCCCTAAAATGAAGCTGGAATGAAGTTGAATAGCAGAGTGCAGGTAGCGAAAAAGAAATCTCCAGGTTCATTTTGACATTTAAAAAAAGAGAGACATTACATTTTTAATTTATCAGTGAAAAAGTGAAGGCAGCCCTTCTTCTCAAATATTTTTAAGAAAAACAATAAAAGTGCACATGACCAGTCTGCTACTGTAACAAACCCTCCTGTTCCAGTAGCCCATGAACATATATTTACCAGGGTGTGCAAGGAATTTGCAAATGAATTTGCATCCTTCTTCACTGCCAAAATTCAGAAAGTTAGACAAGTGCCATCGTACCAGGTACAGGGGGTGTGTTGTCCATGTGTCCATCTAAAACCAACTCTAATACCATAACACAGTTTGATCCAATCAATGACAAAAACCTGCAAGACATAACACAGCATTTGAAATCTTCCTTCCGCTACCTTAATTGATTACCAGCAGGGTTCTTTTAAAACGTTTCAGACTGCATGACTCTAGATCTGCAACAGATTGTCAACATGTCTTTCTTTCAGGCGTCTTTCCCCCGATCCATGAAAACAGCAGTCAATAAACCACTCCTGAAGAAGTACAATATAGACAAATCCGTCATGAATAATTATAGGCCCATGTGAAAATGGGATGAAAATGATGAGTGGAGTACCCCATGGCTCCATTCTGGGGCCTCTACTGTTAAACATTTACATATGTCCTATAGCTGAGATAATGGAAAACAACAAAATATGTTACCATAGTTATGCAGATGACACAAAAGTACATAAACATATCATCAAGGGACTATAATCCCATGCAAATGCTGAGTAGATGCGTTAAAAAAAGACAATAAGTGATGTGTCAGAGTTTTTTCAGTCAAACAAAGATAAGACTGAAACAACTGTTTTTGGAACCAAGGAAGAACTAAAGGTTTCAGCTGAGCTTCAATCTGTAATGTTGAAAACTCCAAACCAAGCCAGAGGCCTTGGTGTAATCATGGACTCAGACCTGAATTTTAGCAGCTACACTAAGACAATTACAAAATCAGCCCACTATTACCTTAAGAATATATCCAGGACAAAAGGAATTATGTCTCGACAGGATTTGTCCACGCATGTATCTTCAGCAGCCTCGGCTACTGTAACAGTGCCTTTACAGGACTTTCTAAAAAGATTCATCAGGCAGTTGCAGCTGATTCAGGACGCTGCTGCTCGAGTCCTAACAAGAACTAGAAAGTAGATCACATCACTCCAGTTCTTAGATCTTTACGCTGGCATCATGTCAGTCAAAAGAACAGATTTCAAAATCCTGCTGTTAGTTTCTAAATAACTCATTGGTTTTGGGTCAGTCTATCTGCTGCTACCTTATGAACCATCCAGACCTCTGAGGTTGTCAGGTACAGGTCCGCTTTTAGTCCCTGGAGTCAAAACTAAACATGGTGATGAAGTGTTAAGTCGTTATGCGCCACATATCTGGAACAAACTCCCTGAAACTGCTCTAACTCACACCTATTTAAATCAAGGCTGAAGACATGTCTGTATGCCACTGCCTTTCACAGAAGCAATGTCAAGGCTTTGAACTGCACTGTGACTTTTATTTTCTAGTTTTGAATCTTTTAAGCCTACTTGTATGTCATTTTTATGCCACTGTAAAGCACTTTGAGTTGCCTTGTGACTGAATTATGCTATGCAAATAAACTTGCCTTGCGTTGCCTAAAAATCTTGAGATCTATCCAGAACCCTCTTTGGACATCTTCTAATGCGGGTTCAACATTCATGAATTGAGAGTATTGTAAAATAAAATAGGTGTTTCAATTAGATTAAATGAAGAAATTATAGTGAACATGGCAGTTTAGTACTGAGGCATTCAGTCATTACCATTAATTGACAGATTCAAGTAACTACTGATGAAGCTCATGTGGTAAAGTGTCTGCCTCCTAAGCAGTATCCATTGCAGCTTTCATTTTGAACGCTGTGAGGATGTAACTAGAATGTCAGGAGTGAAGGTTAAAAAGACATCTTTAAAAAGATGCCTTTTAAAAACAACATTGTAAAGACATCCATTCTATATAAAAAAGTCACCTGGACGTCTGTAGTGAATATTAAGTAGACGTCCAGAAAAGCTCTACAAAAATGTTGATTCTTTCCATTTTTCCATTAGGTCTTCAGAGGATGTCTTTTGAAGTTTGACAAAGACGTTTATTTGACACATTTCGGGACAGGTAGGACAGGCCACCAATTAAATAGGTCAGTTCTATACTGAATGTTATGTATGAATTATTCCCAAACCTCAGATGTCCTAGGATTCATTTTTGTTCATTAAATGTTTCTTGGTGTTCTTCTCTGGCTTGAGCAATATGATGTAACACTTTGGAGCAAATATACACAGTATAAGTCCAAAACTAGAAGCCAGAATAGCAAAGATCTCTACAGCCACAGTAAATTTTCCAGGAGAGCTCACATATGCTGGGATAAAGGTGATCCAGACTGCACAGAATATCAGCATGCTGAAGGTGATCAGTTTGGCCTCATTAAAGTTATCAGGTAGTTTCCGGGCGAGGACAGCTAACACTAAGCAAAAGAGAGCCAGAAGGCCTATGTACCCAAGTACAACCCAGAATCCAATAGCAGATCCTAATGCACACTCCAGGATGATTCTCTCCTTATATATAGTTAGGTTTTTCATTCGAAAAGGAGGACTGAGACACAACCAAATAGTACATATTAAAATTTGAACAAATGTGAAAGATACTACAGTTATTCTTTGCTGTAGAGGGCCGAACCATTTCATAACCTTACAACCTGGGAGTGTAGCTTTGAAGGCCATTAACACTACTATAGTTTTTCCGAGGATGCAAGAGATGCAGAGGACAAAGGTGATCCCAAACGCTGTGTGGCGCAGCCTGCAGGACCAATCAGAGGGTGCTCCAATGAAAGTCAATGAACATAAGAAACATAGAGTCAGGGAGAAGAGCAGCAGGAAGCTCAGCTCAGAGTTGTTTGCCCTGACAATCGGGGATGATCTGTGATGAAAGAACACAGCTGCTGTTATGATGGCAAGACAGGCACCACCAACTGAGAATGCAGCCAGGATGATTCCTAGGATCTCGTCAAAGGAAAGAAACTCTATGGGCTTGGGGAAACAAGTGTCTCTCTCTGCATTAGGCCAGAACTCTTTGGGGCAAGGGAAACAATCGAGGGAATCTGAAATGAATAGAAGAAGGGCTTTAGCAGTGATAAAGTTGACATTGTTGACATGCCTTAATAATTAAAATTTAAAGAAGAAGAAAAAGAAAAGAAAAAAATATATACCTGTAGTATTGCTAATTTCTCCCTCAGGACACAGTATACAATCAAAACAGCAGATGGGTTTTCCTTTCTGCAGCACCTTCCGAGTTCCTGGACGACAGCTGTCACTGCACACTGACACAGGCACCTGGCACATACATACAAACATACTCACACATATTCTGGTGTACTTAGTAGATCCTTGAATAAAAAGATTGGTTTACACATTTTAAAAGATTGTCTTTAAACAATAGTGAAATGCCAATATGTGTATTGAAATTGCTATTTTCTCTGTCATAAAAGGAGGCCCTTCCCAAAGCTACTTCTGTTCTAGTATTAGCTGGTCTGCTATGTAGTCTACTACATCTCCACTTTCGGGCTGAGAAATTTGCTCACCAATGAGTCTTTAAACAAATCTTTAAATATCTTAGATATCAGTATGCAAGCCTTAAATCAGCTTATTTTTGCCATGGCGGCCCCAAGCATGCTCGCCAGGCATGGACTGGCCATCTGGCATACCGGGCAATGCCCGGTGGGCCGACGCACATTTTTGGGCCGGGCTGTCATAATTTAATAAAAAAAGTTTATTATAAATCATTTTTATCGTCCGCGACGGCCCATTGGTT
The DNA here is from genome assembly GCA_903131615.1 of Diplodus sargus. Classification (NCBI taxonomy): domain Eukaryota; kingdom Metazoa; phylum Chordata; class Actinopteri; order Spariformes; family Sparidae; genus Diplodus; species Diplodus sargus. The sequence continues at coordinate 12,127,238 of CAEMYA010000018.1, forward strand.
GATTTTCTAGTAGGACATTGGGCTAATCCAATGAAATCTCTTTCATCCTCCTCATATATAGTTAGGTTATATAGTTCGTCCATCTTCAATATAGACAGTGGACTGAACCAATCAGGATATAGTACGACAGCGGCCCCACCCCTCCCTGCAGCCAGAGATGCTGCTGACTGACAGGGACATTGTAGTACAGTCGGTAAGCAGGTAGTAACGTTAGGATAATACAGGGACTGTGAGGTCAATGAGGTAACGGTAGCTCTATTACATGAAGCGTTATCAGCGGGTCGGACCGGACCCGCGGGCTCTGGTCCGGTCGGGTTAACGTGGGGGCGCTGCAGACAATTCATGCCAGTGTGTCGCGCTGCGTCGGGTTCGGGCTCAAAAACCCGCGGGCCGGGTCGGGTTGTAATTCAGGCCCGTTGAGAACTCTAATTACATGAGAACGATGAGCAATGGCGATTGATAAGCATCAATATTAATTGGTGATGTATACTTCCCAAAATCTGGCAGCCATGGCACCTTATTCTGACAAAATAGCAAACAGTTGAGGCCAAGAAGTGTTGGATGAGCAGCAAGTGTCCATTTTAGGCTCCATCATATAGCATTTTAGATATTTAGGTTAAAGGTGTGTTGAAGGCTGCAGAGTAGTTTGAATTTGTAGAAACCCTCTATGCTGCGGTTAAACATGTTTTAAAAAACAGATTTAAAATTGCTGAATGATAAGTAAAAGTTTTGCAATTTAAGCATTACTAAAGGAAGTGTAAAAAGAGTGTAAATGTATTACTAGCAAAAGGTATGCCCACATTGAATAAGAGTAGTGCCAAATGCTTTTAAGACATAGTTGCTTTGTATGAGTTCATAAAGCAGCCCTGTCTTTAGCCTGATGTAATAATGTTGCAGCTTTTTAAAGAACGGAGCACCTTTCAACTTGAAGAATTAGAATTGAGCTGCTATATCAGGGAAATTCAGAAAATACATGTTAGAGATGATTTCAATAAAAAGGATAAAAGAATCAGTTGAACTACACAGAGCAGACAAAAGTGGTGGAGTTAACAATAGATGCTAAACTTCTGACATTTAGGATGTTGATGATACATTATGCTTGAAATAGAGAAGGAGGAGGTAGAACTATGTGTTGAGTAAATGTACTTATTTCCTTTTCACAATGATTATTTGATAGACTTCTAAAGTAATGATAAACTGTACATTTCTAACAAGCCTAAAGGCAAAAAGTTATCTTTCTTTTTTTTTTTCACTTGTGCTCCGCTAATTATGAGGGCCAAAAAGCCAAAAATGCCAGGGCGGATTTTTTGTCCCAGTCCACCCCTGATGCTCGCCAAAACGGTTTTCACCAACCTGACCTTGAGAGGGATTCTGCCCTAATCACCTGCTACCACCTCAACCTCCAGAGTGGTTTGAACTTGTAGACTCGTAGACTCTCATTCCTGGAATTCAGGTGATTTCCGTCTTTGCCACTGGCCTCTGGCTGGGACCCATGAGTGGTACTTACTTTACTGCCAGCTTTGTCAGTTTACTCAGCTTCTACTAGCTTCGCCCATCCAGTTGTCCTACTGCCCTTCTTCTAGTGCAGTTCAGCCTATGTTACTGTATCTTTCTAGTTCATCCTTTTGTTTTAGTTTTAGCCAGTCATCCACCCTGCCCAAACCCTGGAGTGACCCATCTGCATTGTCAGTTCCAGGCAAATTTTGTACCATTTTAGATCACCAAATGTGAAATTCTAATGTATTAGATTATTTCTGTTGGACTCCTTACCTGTTTGCCACCATCCATCCAAGTAAGATTCCTGCTGATGTGGAACTCCTGGCCCTCAGGCAGTGATGTATCGTAAAGCCCTACTGTCACCATCTCAATGCTGCCACTCTCACTTTGTTGCCAGTTAACCAGCTCATATATGGCCACAGGATCCCCGTTGACATCAAATGACACATCATAACCATTTCTGGAAAAATTCACTTTCTTGAGCTGGCTAAGAACCTGTGAGGATAAATAAAGTTGGACAAGGAGGTAGAGGCAAAACATTAACTTAAATGTAATAAATTACATTATAGTGGTAACATGACATTGATTATGTTCATGTAATCACTTTCATTGACCTGATTAGACTCCATCCGAGTGAATTTGTCACACTGAGCTGTAGAATCCTTACACACCGCATTATGAATGGCATGTGCTATTGCATAAACAGCCTTGTAAACCATGTTAGTGGCTCGGAGCTGAGATGTGTCAGTGTACGGGCTCTGTAGCGTCTGTATGTCTTCAGTTCCATCACACACAGTTTTGTCTTTGGCTGCATCTAAAAGAAGGAGAACACAATTTTATCTTTGACAATATGCAGGATTTCACTATGATAATTTTTAATCAATGATTTCTATTGTTTATTTAAGATGCCAAAAATACCTTGAAACATGCATATCTTAATTTTTCTGATTTATCTATGAGAAATGCGTATTGTACATACAATTTTGCAGACATGCTTTCTTCTACTTTCCTCAAGCTGATTCATGCTGTGTTGGCGGTTATGTATACCAAGTCCAGTTAACACAGACCAGTAATCAGATGTTATGAAGTGAAGTCCAAATGGCAAAAAATGTCCATAACTTTTTTTCATTTATTACATACTGACCTCAGAGAATATGATATTGTTCTTTCTAATGTGTGCATTATTCTTTTTTTACTTTCCTTTTCACTTACTTCAACCACAAAACATGCCTTGTAGAAACTATTGATTAAGTTAAATTAGAATTAAAACATATGCTGTTCTAACAAAGTTATTCTTCAAATGTCTACATATAAATAGAAGAATAATGTTGTTGAAATATGTTGTTATCTGAATAGACAAATGACCCACCTCCCGAAAGAATTGAAGAAAATTAGATAAAAGAAATGAAAATACAATACAGTACTAAGAGAAGGGGCCATTGCGGCGCATATTTAAGACTTTGGTGATTCCACAGTTTGTGTCAATATTGTTCTAAAAAATGTATAAAACAGACCTAAAGTGGGGCCAACTGTTTTTATCTATTTTCTTTTATAGAAGCAAATCTTTCAGTTTTTGCCAAAAGATATAATCACATAATTAGTCACGTTTATAAAGGACAAAATATGATATAAATCAATTTGCCAGAAATCAGCAGAATTATGAGATTATATCTTAAAGCAGTAGCAATGTACAACTTTCTCACTTCTTGCCAGCTTGCAGTTGAATGCATCCTCCCAGAACTCAGTGAGCACTGGAGAGGAAGACAATTTAGTTGGAGACAGATCCAGCAAGTATTCTCTCAGACCTGGGATGACAGACTTCTGAATGCCAAATCCGATGGCTCCAGCACAGAAGTTAAACTTCAGCATGTCTCGGTTAGTTACCCAGGACTCACTGCCTATCCATTGGCGAGGTGGAGAAGGCTTGAGCGACAGCTCTCCCAGCAGGAGTGTTAATTCTGCAGAGGCTGTAAATGCCACAACAACCACAGCAGTCGACCTGGAGGGACAGCATAGAAAATATCATATAATACCAAAACATTATCATGATTCTTAAGATAAAGAGGTAGGCTACCTGATTAATAATATAGTAAATACGAGAGAGAAGGATACTTGCAAATTATTATTTTTTTAGTTGAATATAGAATATTGGTCTCATCATGTAATAGAACAAACTTGATGAGGAAACATGGGCCTACATTCACAATGTGCCACAAAGATAATCAAATAGTCTAGTTTGAACATTACATGTTTTTTTTGTTTTTTTTCTTGTTTTGTGTGCAGATGGTCAGTGACAGCACAGGCAACAAAAGCACAAGCAGTGATGCAGAAACCTGCGGATGATGTCAGCTACTCTCTGTATTTTGCTACGTGGGTGGGTCCGATGTAAAGATTCAGAGTATTCAACACAGATCCCCTCCTTCTGTGCTGCCTGCAGGAAAGATGCCATGCCATTATTGCCATAGTCTGAATCTGACCGGACAGCACCGATCCATGTCCAGCCAAAATGTTTTATCAGTTTGGCCAGCGCTTCAGTCTGGAACTGGTCACTGGGTATTGTTCTGAAGAAACTGGGGTACTGCTGCTTATCAGACAGACATGCACAAGTGGCAAAGTAGCTCACCTGAAGAAATTCAGCATTGTAATAAATTTACAAGAAATAAAAAAAAAATCAGCAATAGCAGACACTGAAGAAATAGTTTTGAACAAATTCATGATATTTACTTGAGGAATGTTGAAGGGCCCGATGACGCGTGACATGCTGATGGATGGCGTGGACTCAGACTCACCGACAACAGCCATCACCATACCAGATTGTGAGCAATTGTCACCAGTGTAAAACACCGGGTCCTGGCCATTTGAAAGCTGGAATGTCACATGCATCGCCACAGGGACTGTAGTGCATGAGTCGTGGATCTGGTAACCAAGTTTGATCCCTGGCAGCAGCTCTGTGCTGTTGTTGATCTCCTCAATGGCGAAGACCATTGCGCGGGAGAAGCGCAGTTCACGAGAGTCCATGCTGCACAAAGAAACTAATTTAATCATTAAAATCTTCATGTCATGAGGACAAATCAAAGTTTTAACAGAAAAGACACAAATAAGCAAAACTGCTGTTCATGGGACTCATCACTGATGGCTGCACTGCACCTATGAGCAAAATGTACATCACAGAGTAACAAACAGAATTCAAAACACAGGATTAGATATCAGTCCATGATGCACATATTTAAAAATAGTGAACATGTAGATCAAAAATGGCTTCATTTGTGTTTTATCCTGGTAATGACACATGTTTGCAAAAGTTTTAAATATCATACAGAAGCTTTAAAGCATCATACAAAGCAAAACATTGTCAACCCCATATAGTATAACATCTTCTTATCTACCACTTTGCCCTATTACTAACCTCCCTGTGCACTTTAGTGGCTCAGGCATGCTGGTGTAATTATGCACCGGTGTGTGCGTGTAGTGGTGAATGGCAAAAACACCACCAATAACATAGTCACCATCCATTGAGAATACAGGTAGACGAGTGGTACCCTGTAGTTTACATAACACAGATGAGGCCTCACTGCTTGCCCCAGCACAACACCTTTCCTCTGCAAGCCCAGTTCTTTGTTTCAGAGCTGAGTTCAGCTCACACAAACTTAGAGAGAGGACCAGGCCAATAAAGAGATAGAAGATTTCCATCACTCAAGTGTCTGCACATGAGCATACTGTGTGTGTGTTTGCACATCTTTATATAGATTTTACAGTCAAAAGCTACCCTCCTTCTACTCTACTCCCTATACATCAGAGAGAAGATGCCCTTGGTCTTTGATGAAGTCCTTGCATTAAGAGTCCCTTGCTCTCTTGCACTATTGTACACACCAGATATAAAAATGTTTTTGTCCTTTTATATCTTTTGAATGTGTTGTTTACATATATGCATATAAACTTGAATAAACTCACCTTCAATAGCTATTATATGTGATTTAATCATATTTCGAAGAAATCAGAAGAACATTTGTTCCATCACGATTTATAAGAAATGTTATCAAATTGTTGCCACAAAACTCAGTACTACATATTTTTGATAAATTAAGGTTTTATTTAGCACTATGCAATTTGTCATGAAAAAGTAAAACAAAAGAATATTCAAAACACAACACTGAAATCTATAAAAATAGTAGCCTTCAAATTTTAATAATTTATTCTTAATTGAAGATTGTGTTGGCCTGAATTTTACATTCCCTATGCCTGACACGTACATTTTGGAATTTAAATATGTTAAAATCATTTGAAAAAATTCAAACACATTTTTTTCTGCATTGTTTAGTAGTTTTCTAAGAAACATTACATGTACAAAAGTACAGGAAAAAAAACAATTGTTAATCTTAGAACTAGTTTGATCAGTTTGAGTCCTGTAAACTCCCTCGTCTTAAACAGCCATGGTTAAAACTGTCAAATTAAATAGAAGAATGTTTTATTAGAAATATGGGCATAAACATGGCTAATTAGCCAATCGACAAAACAGTTGAAATGATAAAAGATGGCATGTGCCAGTTTATTATTTTTGTCTCTATACTACAGACTGATCAGCAACAACATTAAAACCACTGACAATTCAAGTGAACAACATTGGTCATCTTGATATGATGCAATGTTCTTCTGGGAAATGTTGGGTTCTGGCATTCAGATGGATGTCAATTGATACGCAACACTGACACATACCTCCTTGCTAACCATGTATACCCCCTCATGGCAATAGTAGTCTCTGATGGCAGTGGCCGTCCCCAGAAGGACAATAAGCCTTGTCACTGCAAAAACTGCTTGCTGCTTGTGCATGACCCAAGGAATGAGCAAAAAGCCCAATACGTAGATCTGGCGTCCAAATTTCCCAGATCTATATCCTATCAAGCTTCTGTAGGACATCCTGGAAGAAGTCCCACCCACGGACACCCAACATTGCAACCCCCAGGACTCAGAATATCTGCCGGGAGTATGCAGAGCAGTGCCAGATACGCCAGCCAAGTCTAGTCCATGGTTGGACATCCAAGAATTTGAATCGTTTCAGGAAATCTCACAGATGTGCGACAGGATTGAGGTCTGGGGAATTTGGATTCTGGGCTGACACCTTGAGCTTTTTGTCAAAATATTTGGGCCATTCCTGAGTAGTTCAGAGGTCCGTTTCACAAAGCAGGTTCAACAAACTCTGAGTCTAACCCTGAACTCTGAGTTGATTTACTCTGAGATAGGAAACTCTGAGTTTTCGGTTCCAGAACAGCTGATTTGGGTTAGTTTGATCAACTCGGAGTAGTTTCACCTGGAGTTTAGCGCGTGCACCACAAGTATAGAAAGACAGTGTCAATGGAGCCCCGATTCGACGAGTCACCGTGGCAACGGGGAAGAGGGCGGCTACGTTTCTCACCCCACTGGAATTGGAAATATTAATGCGCTCATACGGTGAGTTTGAGCACGTTTTTAGAAGGAAGTGTAACACCGCTGCAGCAGCAAAAGAGAGGGAGACGCTGTGGGAGAACATTGCTGCTCGGGTCAATGCATTAGTTTAAATGTAATCCTTTGCAATCACAATAATATTACAGGGGGAAACTGCTTGAGTGGTAGCCTATTAATTTATTTCATTTCGGTGCAATCCCGCGGGGGAGAAGCGCACTTAGCAGCAATTTAAGATGAAACATACAAACATTAGACCTCCGCATAATCTCATGGGGATTCCTCATTTTGATCATGTTTTACATTGTAAAGTAAATATTAAGTGGCTGTTTGACTGTATAGTTGTTTTATCCCCAACATGCTGTTTTCACGAACATAAATGTCTTCTCATCTATATCATATTCTGTAAAATAATTAAGCCTTAAACTAACACCAACTTCTACTCAGCCAACAGAAAGAAAGCAGATGCCCGTAAAACGGGTGGTGGCCCAGCACCGCCACCTCTAACGGAGGCAGAGGAGCTGAAAGTGATAAAGATGGTAGAAGCCGTTTCAGGGCGAGGCACACTTTTCTGATCACTCTGCGTACAGTTGTCTTGCTCAAGTGCTCTGCATCTCCGACGTTGTATAAAAAACTCCCATTTGCAAAAAAAAAA
>CAEMYA010000018.1:12134855-12145752 GCA_903131615.1 Diplodus sargus
AAAAAAAAAAAACAGCGCAACACACAGTATCTGCTGGGATGTGAGAGCATGACTTCTGTTGGTAATGTTGGAAATGTAAGGACGGATTAGGTTGTGCAAATGATGGACTGTGACGTGGAACGGTACCGCTCAAAAAGACAATTGTCTGGAAATGCAAGAACATCTGTGCGCAGTCTGATAATCATCTCCCGACGAATATTTAATTCTCTGCGCAGTAATGCTGCTGCTTCATCCACGGGATCATTATCAAAAGGACATGCCATGGTAGTGAAAATAGTCGCCACCTAATATAACTTCTAATGTAGGCCCACTGACTGATTTTTGCAATAATATTCTGAAAAAACAGATGGCAGAACTATACGCCAAAACTCGCCTGCTGACTGAATGAATGAGGAAATCAAATACCGTGTGTGGCTGAAAGAGGGCGGGGACAGAGAGAAACTCCAGGTTTGTTGAGAAAAACCTGGTCCCGACCAGGTTAGGTTCATAGAGTATGTTACCATGGTAACTGACCGAAAGCTTAAGTTACCTCTCTCTGTGAAACAGGCTAGAGTTACCCCTCTTTCTCTGGTTTGAGTTACCTCACTTTGTGAAACGGAAAACTCAGAGTTTCCCTCATTTCAGGGTTAACAGACTCAGAGTTTTCACTAAACCTGCTTTGTGAAACGGACCTCTGGCAGTGTGACAGAACCCCTTGTCCTGTTGTAGGGGTCACTGCCATGGGGGTGGAATGTTGCTAATGGGGGGTCCTTGAATGCGTCAATGTTTGGGAGTGTGATGTGTGTCAGTTCCCATCCACATGAATGCAAGGACGCAAGACTTGCCAGCAGAATGATGCACTGTTACAAGATGATCAGAGTATTTAACTTTATATGTCAGTGGGTTTAATGTTGCCATCTTAACTATTGAAAAAGTTCAGATGTCTTAGAATTAACTTTTAGTCATTAAATGTTTCTTGGTATTCTTCTCTGGCTTAAACAATATAATGTAAAATTTTGGAGCAAATATACACAGTATTAGTCCAAAACTGGAGGCTAGAATTGCAAATATCTCAACGGCCACAGTAAATTTTCCAGGAGAGCTGACATAAGCCGGGAAAAAGGTGATCCAGACTGCACAAAATATCAGCATGCTGAAGGTGATCAGCTTGGCTTCATTAAAATTACCAGGCAGTTTTCTGGCGAGGACAGCTAACACCAAGCAAAAGACAGCCAATAGGCCTATGTACCCAAGAACAGCCCAGAACCCAATAGCTGAGCCTAATGCACACTCCAGGATGATTCTCTCCTTAAAAGTGGTTATATTTTTCATTGGAAAGGGGGGACTAAGACCCAACCAAATAGCACATATTAAAACTTGAACAAATGTGAAAGATACTACAGTCATCCTTTGCTGTAGAGGGCCAAACCATTTCATGACATTACTACCTGGAAGTGTAGCTCTGAAGGCCATTAACACCACTATAGTTTTTCCAAGAACACAAGAGATGCAGAGGACAAAAGTTATGCCAAACGCTGTGTGGCGCAGCCTGCAGGACCAATGAGAGGGTGCTCCAATGAAAGTCAATGAACATAAGAAACATAGAGTCAGGGAGAAAAGCAGCAGAAAGCTCAGCTCAGAATTGTTGGCCCTGACAATTGGGGACGTCCTGTGACGAAAGAACACAGCTGCTGTTATGATGGCAAGACAGGCACCAACAACTGAGAACGCAGCCAGGACGATTCCTAGGACCTCATCAAAGGACAAAAACTCGACAGGCTTGGGGAGACAAGTGTCTCTCTCTGTATTAGGCCAGAATTCTTTGGAGCAAGGGAAACAATCAGGGGAATCTGAAACAATAAAAACAAAGAGGCTTTTAGCAGTGTTATAGGTGATGTTGTAATTATAGACTTTTTTTGGGGGGGGCGATAAGACAAATAAAAAAAAAACATACCTGTAGCATTGCTTATTTCTCCCTCTGGACATGGTATACAATCATAACAGCAGATGGGTTTTCCTTTCTGCAGCATTTTACGAGTTCCTGGAGGACAGCTATCGCTGCACACTGACACAGGCACCTGGTGCAAAAATACAAACAAACTCATACATATTTAGATGTGAACACCTTTGATCTGTTTAGAACATTTTCAAGTTTGTCTTAAAACAATAGTTGAATAAAAATGTTTGTACTGACAATGTTCCTGGTCCCTCTTAAAATGAGTTTTGTTCATAGAGGAAATCACATCCTTAAGCCATTTCTGTCACAGTGTCTGTGTCTCGTTCACACTCTTCAGCCACATCTCCACTTTCCCAGGACCATCTATCCATCCATTGTCTTACGCTTATCCAGGGTATCCCAGGCATTCTTCTCCTCAGCAATTCTTTCCAGCTTCTCCTGAGGGATCACGAGGCGTTCCCAGGCCAGATGAGTTTTGTAATCACTCCAGCAGGCTCTGGGTCTGCCCAAGGGTCTCTTCCCCATTGATCATGCCTAGAAAACCTCCAATGGGAGATTCCTTGGAGTTATCCTAACCAGATGCCTCAACCAACTCAGCTGGCTCTACTCCAAGCTCCTCACAGATATCTGAGCTCCTCACCCTATCTCTAAGGCCCAGCACAGCCACCCTACGTGTATGTATCCCAATCTTGTTCTTTTGATCCTTACCCAATGCTTGTGACCATAAGTGAGGGTTGAAACATAGAGGACCAGTAAATTGAGAACTTTGCCTTATGGCTCAGCTCCCTGCCACTCCAAAATATTGTTACAGACAACACTGAAGAGACACCTCACGGCAAATCTCATCCACCCCTGGCACCTTGCCGCCAACGAGCTTCTTGACAACCATATATAGATGAGTCTTCCCCCTGAGGCTTCAGACTTTGCCTTCTCTATAGAGGACCTAATGGCCTCCCCCCAAATGACTTTTAGGGCTCTATCTTGCACGAAGCACAACTGACTTTGTACACTGGCGCTTGTATAATTCCTATTTTGAACCAAAGCTAATTTTGGATGGATTTCTCCAATCCCCATACAAGGCCTCTTCTCGGTCTTTTACAGCCCTGACAAGAACGTCGGTCTCCTCGGCTGTGAACCGCTCCTGGCGTGCGCTTGGCAAATTCGCCATTATATATATATTATATATTATTCCTATGCAAGCCCAGGTTGTTTGTTCCTATCTCACTTTGTCCATGTTGGAGGAGGGCCCTTTCCAATGAGAACAGAAAGCCAGCTCTGATTATAACAAGCAAGGAAGTGTCCTCTCAGCCTTTGCTGAGGAATGTCCAAACTGAGTTGCCAAAGGACTTCCAAAATCTACAAATCCCTGTTTTTCTGTCTGACTCTAAGTATGCCAGTCTTTGGTCAGTGAACCTACAGCCAGACAGCCACCAGATGGTCACTCTAGCTTGCTCTGCTTCACGGTCAGCTAACTAGCTGGTCATCTTGCTAGCCACCAGCCTGCTTCAATCAGGTTTCTGAACAAAAACTGCCCCTAATGCTCAATCGGCAGTCTGGCCATCACCTGTTCCTTGTTTCCTGCCAACAGTGCAGTCAATTCCTACCTATGGTCTCCAGACGGCAGCCCAGCAGACACCTGTTCACATTTCCCAATTGGTGGCCCGACCAACCCCTGGCTCATGGCATGTGGCCTAGCTCAACTCCGACGCTAGCATCAGTTGACTATCCGTGCCAACCAGCCATATCTCCCAGGTTAACAATCCACTGTCTTCATAGATTGGTGAAACTTCTCCATTTTCTCTCCTGTTTTTCAGGTATTGACTGCTTTAAGCAAACACAATCTCGGAAAGTCTGGGAGATTTTAAACATGAAAATGATAGATGATTACTTCTGGTCTCCTTACTTGTGTGCTACCGTCCACCCAGGTGAGGTTCTTGTTGATACGAAACTCTTGGTCTTCTGGCAGTGATGAATCATAGTGCCCTACTGTCACCATCTCAATGCTGCCACTGTCTCTTTTCTGCCAGTTAATCAGCTCATATCTGGCCACAGGATCCCCATTGGCATCAAATGACACATCATAACCATTTTTGGTCAAATTCACTTTCTTCAGTTGAGTAAGGACCTGTAAGGATGAAATAAAGTAAGACAATGAGGGACCAAGAGGAAATATTTAAATTCAAATTCATAAAAAGTACAATACCTAACTGTGAAAAAATTGGCACTGGGGAGTTTACTCATTCACTTTGACTGACCTGTTTAGACTCTATTCTGGTGAGCTTATCACACTGAGTCTTAGAATTTGTATCTTGACACATTGTATTATGAATAGCATGTGCTATTGCATAAACAGCCTTGTACACCATGTTGGTGATTCGGAGCTGAGATGTGTCAGTGTACGGGTCCTGGAGCGTCGTTATGTCTTCAGTTCCATCACACACACTGTCATCTATGGCTGCACCTAAAAACACACGGAGACAGTGAAACATGTTTTTATCCTTGGCGTTAATGGTGCATTATCAGTCTGAGCCTCTTCTCCCTTTCTTTTGTTTCAACCACCAAACATGCCCTGCAGAAACACATACAGTACTGTTCAAATGTTTGTATTTGCCTTCTTCAAAAATTAGATTCGTAGCACTGGCTGAGAGGACTACCCTCTAGTCTTTCAATGGTCTTCAATGACTTTCGGTAAAGAAAAAAGTCTTCGTAAATAGATGTTGTTTTGCATAAACTGCATTCAAAATGTATTTGTTCCTCTTCTAGTGACACGCGCACAATAATGCTTTTGACAAATTGAAATTAACTGGTGTTTTGCTCAGCAAAGCTATCTTAAAATTTCAAAATAGAAATGGATTATTATTCCAGGGTTATCACAATTGGAATTGGATTATGGAATTTCATATGAACAACCTCTGATCTGAGTAATCCCAGCCTAAACCCATTAACTCTATCTACTGAATAGACTGCAGATGCCCTCCCACTACCACTTACAAACAAACAAATAATGGATTACTGTGTATTCAATATTGTTTTAATCAATTTCTTAAATCCCAGACTTATGTTACATTAATTTTGCAGGTGGTATGTCTTTAGATATCTTCTATTATATACCACACTGTTTCAGTTTCTCTAAGTGATCAGATGTCATTTATAAAAGACATAAAATCTTTACAACTCTCAGTTAATGTCAAACATTACTTTTTTAAGGTTTTTGTGTTTTAAAGAAATTATCTGAAATCACTGTCAGTCAGTTATAGGCTTAGACATGCATATAACATGACTGATACATTTTAGTAAGTAAAATGTTTTGTCTTTATTTTGCTCCGTGGCATAGAGCCTGTCCTTATGATGGGTCAATATCAAAAGATTTCCTTCTCAATTGGAATCTAAGGTTTCTTGGGTTTTAGGGCAGCTGGTGACTATTTACCACAGGAAGTGCCACTCAGACAGACATTCAGCTAAACAACACAACCAAAAGGGCTCTGTGAATTTCAGCTATGTTAAAAATCAACACAACTGTCTCACTTTTTCCCAACCTGCAGTTGAATGCATGCTCCCAGAACTCAGTAAGCAATGGAGAGGCAGCCACTTTAGACGGAGAAAGGTCCAGCAAGAATTCTCTGAGACCTGGGATGACAGATTTCTGAATTCCAAATCCGATGGCTCCGGCACAGAAGCGGAAATTTAGCATGTCTCGATTGGTTACCCAGGCCTCACTGCCTATCCACTGGCGAGGTGGAGAGGGCTTGAGCGCCAGCTCTTCCAAAAGCATCCTCAGTTCAGAAGTGGCTGTAAATGCCACAATAACCACAGCTGTTGACCTGCAGGGACATTGTAGTAGACCAATACAAGTACCAAGATAGTTAAGACAAAGACAAATGAGAGACAAGCTACTTTTTAGTGTTGATTATAATGTATTGCTCTCTTTATTTCTGTTTTAAAAAACCTTAGTGTTAATTATGTGACTAAAAGAAACTTTTAAAAAGATGAATCCAACACCTAACTAAGATATGAAACATGCTTCCATTTTATATTTGAATACAAGTTTTTTGTGGTTTTGTGTGCGGAAACCTAGTGTCAGAAAAGCACAATCAGTGATTTAGAAACCTGCGAATGACATCAGCTACCCTCTGGATCCTGCTATGTGGGTGGGCCCGATGGAAAGATTCAGAATATTCCACACAGATCCCCTCCTTCTGTGCTGCATCCAAGAAAGATGCCATGCCATTATTGCCATAGTCTGTATCTGACCGGACAGCACCTATCCAAGTCCAGCCAAAGTGTTTCACCAGCTTGGCCAGTGCATCAGCCTGGAACTGGTCACTGGGGATTGTTCTGAAGAAACTGGGGTACTGCTGCTTATTAGACAGGCATGCACAAGTGGCAAAGTGGCTCACCTAAAGGAATTCAGCATTGTAATTATTTAACAGAACAGAAACAAATCAGCACAGACCTATACTGAAGGCATAGTTGTTAGAAATATAGTCTGTTATATTTACTTGAGGAATGTTAAAGGACCCGATGATGCGGGACATGCTGATGGATGGCGTTGATGCAGACTCTCCGACAATAGCCTTCACCATACCAGATTGTGAGCAATTGTCACCACTGTAAAACACCGGGTCTCGGCTGTTTAAAAGCTGGAATGTCACATGCATCGTCACAGGCACTGAGGTGCACGAGTCGTGGATCTGATAACCGAGTTTGATGCCTGGCAGCAGCTCTGTGCTGTTGTTAATCTCCTCAATGGTGAAGACCATTGCATGCGCAAAACGCAGTTCACGAGAGTCAATGCTGCACACAGACAATTATGTCACTGTTCAAATCTACAGGTGATGAGCACAAATCACTGCTTTGACAGAAAACACACAATTGCAGTCACATAACTGAAAGCTACACTGTACCTGTTTGCTGAACTTAACTCACATAATTATCTGAACAGCAAAATTCAGAACATTATATGAGAAGAAATCAGTTCATAGCGCACAGATTGAAACATATTGAGCTAATTCAAAAGGGTACATTTTCTTTCTTCCTCTTAAAAGAAAAATGTTCAATTTATTTTTATTTTTAAAAGTTTCCCAAAAGCTTTGCAGCATGATTCTCCATCTTACTGACCTTCCCGTGCACTTTTGTGACTCAGGCATGGTGGTGTAGCTGTGCACCACTGTCTGTTTGTAGTGGTGTATGGAGAAAACACCGCCAATAACGTAGTCACCATCCATTGAGAACACAGGTAGGCGAGTGGTACCTTGCAGTTTACATTCCACGGATAAGGCCTCACTTCTGACCTCAGCACCAGTCTTTTCCTCAATGAGCCGAGCACTTAGTTTAAGAGCTAAATTCAGCTCACACAAACTCAGTGGCAGGATCAGGCCAATAAGGAGAGCTGAGATCTCCATCCCTGAAGTGTCTGCATGTGAGCATGTCAAGTGTGTGTGTGTTTGCACTGGTTTAAATAGATTTTCAGACAAAACTTTCCTCTTTCTACTGTGCGTCAGCTTACTATTCATCAGGGAGAGTGCAGTATTAGATATGGGTCTTTCATGAATTGCTATCAAACGTTGTAAACACCATCTGTTGTCCTTATTTTGTTGTAACTGCAACCCAACATTGCTTTGTTCTTAGCTCATGCTAGAATTAAATCCCCAAATGCATGTGTTTAACGTTGTTGGTTTTTTCTGTTCAACTTTCATGTACTGTAATTTCAAAAACTCGACACAGAAATCAGTATCACACTGTTTATGAATAAATACTTTATTTAGTGAACAATGAAAATAACATATGACAAGAACACTCTAAATAATATCTCTGTCAAGAAAAATATTTCATTTAAATGAAAATATTTAAATGAAATAAACAAAGGCAGCATTAAATGTGCAGAGTCGAAGCTCTATGCTGTGTCTTCCATTCTAACAAGTTCCAAACCTCAGATGTCTGAGGATTAATTTTTGTTCATTAAATGTTTCTTGGTGTTCTTCTCTGGCTTAAACAATATGATGTAACACTTTGGAGCAAATATACACAGTATCATTCCAAAACTGGAGGCAAGAATGGCAAATATCTCCACAGCCACAGTAAATTTCCCAGGAGAGCTGACATACGCTGGGATAAAAGTGATCCAGACTGCACAGAATACCAGCATGCTGAAGGTGATTAGCTTGGCTTCGTTAAAGTTATCAGGTAGTTTCCGGGCTAGGACAGCTAAAACAAAGCAAAAGATAGCCAGTAGGCCTATGTAACCAAGTACAACCCAAAACCCAATAGCTGAGCCTAATGCACACTCCAGGATGATTCTCTCCTTATATATAGTCAGATTTTTCATTGGAAAAGGGGGGCTAAGACCCAACCAAATAGCACATATCAAAACTTGAATAAATGTGAAAGTCACTACAGTCATCCTTTGCTGTGGAGGACCAAACCATTTCATAACATTACTACCTGGGAGGGTAGCTCTGAAGGCCATTAGAACAACTATAGTTTTTCCAAGAACACAAGAGATACAGAGGACAAAGGTGATCCCAAAAGCTGTGTGGCGCAACATGCAGGACCAATCAGAAGGTGCTCCAATGAAAGTCAGTGAACATAAGAAACATAGAGTCAGGGAGAAGAGCAGCAGGAAGCTCAGCTCAGAGTTGTTGGCCCTGACAATCGGGGATTTCCTGTGATGAAAGAAGACAGCCGCTGTTATGATGGCAAGACAGGCACCACCAACTGAGAATGCAGCCAGGATGATTCCTAGGATCTCTTCAAAGGACAGAAACTCTACAGGCTTTGGGAAACAAGTGTCTCTCTCTGTATTAGGCCAGAACTCCTTGGGACAAGCGAAACAATCAGGGGAATCTGAAACAACATGTAAGAAATGGCTTTTAGCAGTGATATACTCATATATTCATGTTCTACATGAATCACAACAAACAGTGCCACCTGTATTATTGCTGATCTTTCCTTCAGGACATGGTATACAGTCATAACAGCAGATCGGTTTTCCTTTCTGCAGCACTTTACGAGTTCCAGGAGGACAGCTGTCACTGCACACTGATACAGGCACCTGGTACATAAGATATAAACATTTCTAGATTTGTCTTTGCTTTGTGAGGATTAGTTTTGCTAATACTGGCTGTGAACAAAATCCCTTCCTACAGCCATTTCAGTGTAACTTCAAATCCACGGCATCCATTTTAGATCTTCTAAAGCTCAGCTGAAGTTAAAATGAGGCTCCAACAGTCAGAGTTAGACAAATCTAGTGGTTATCTTCCGAACTTAGAGTCTATGTGATCCAAATTATTATTTATTTTTTTGTCACTACTGCTCCGCCACAGCTCAGCAAGGAAACATTTTCACTTCCTGAAAATACTGAAGCTTTTGAAGATACCAACTTGTATTTGTATATCTCAGATGATTCAAGAATCATATTACTTGTATTTTTGAAAATATTTTCACACAACATGAAGATTTTTTGTCCTCTGTTTTGAGATAATTCCATTTTAAATCTGAATTTGTTAGATAAATCCCTTTCGGTTGCATACTTGTGTGCCACTATCCACCCAGGTGAGGTTCCTGTTGATGCGGAACTCTTGACCCTCTGGCAGTGATGCATCATAGTGCCCTACTGTCACCATCTCAATGCTGCCACTCTCACTTTTTTGCCAGTTAACCAGCTCATATTTGGCTACAGGATCTCCATTGGCATCAAATGACACATCATAACCATTTTTGGTAAAATTCACTTTCTTCAGTTGAGCAAGGACCTGTGATGATGAAGAAAGACAATGAGGAAAAGAAGTATAGTATAGTTAGTAAGTACAGTTAAGTATTAGTATTAGTTAAGTATAGTTGACATTTTATATCTGAAACGTGAAATAACAGTGGAAACAAACACATTGGAATGTTCACCTATTAATTTCTACTGACCTGTTTTGACTCTAGTCTGGTCAATTTGTCACACTGAGCTGTAGAATTTGTGTCCTGACACACTTCATTATGAATGGCATGTGCTATTGCATACACAGCCTTGTACGCCATGTTAGTGACTCGGAGCTGAGACGTATCAGTGTACGGGCGCTGGAGCGTTTGTATGTCTTCACTTCCATCACACACTCTTTCATCTATGGCTGCACCTGAAAGCACAGAGAAACAGAGGATGGTATTGTTTTACTTTAATAACTCACACTAATACAAATCAGATGATCAGCATTAAAGTAAGCTAAGTTCATACACCGACTTCAAAGGTGGATGAAGTGGGTACAAACCAGGGGTCTCAAACTCCTGGTCCCGGGCCAATTCTGGCCCACCCTCCACCTCCATCCAGCCTGCATCCTGATGTCCAAAATACAATGTAATTCTGCCTTTCTTTAATTTAATTATTTCTTTAATTGTTTCACAACAGCTTAAGCTACCCCTTCATATTCAATTGAAATTTAAAAAAAACAATTGTCAATTGTCAACAAATGTCCTTTATAGGGTTAAGAAAATACATAATGGTCAAAGGTCACAGGTGCCAGCGTGTGTCCGAGCAGTTTTAGATGAGAAGAGAGCCGTATCAGAGTTGTAGTTGTTTAGCTGTGAAAATCAAAGATGTCTCTTTCCAAACCAAAAAGAAAAGCTGATGATTGACAGGTGGCTATTCCTAAACATTTGTGTGGAGTTCAGTGGAAATCCTGTCTCTATGATGCAGTTCAAGTAAGATATGTGGTGAGTGAACTAATCACCAGAGCAGGAAAGCCATTCACTGAATGGCCATTTCTGAAGGATTGCATGTTGCAGTCATTGATATCCTATGTCCACAAAAGAAGAGCTTTTTTAACAATATTTCTCTATGGGCAAACACAGAGGCAGAGCAGATCAGTGAGTTATCAAGTGACATTTATGAACAGTTTTTGCAGGTTACTCATACTCTCTGGTGCTTGATCAAAGCACAGACCAGACCAACAAAGCACGGCCAACCTTTTTTTTTTTTTT
>CAEMYA010000018.1:12145774-12195070 GCA_903131615.1 Diplodus sargus
TTTTTTTTTTTTACGGGTATAAATGACAAATTTGAGGTGACAGATTCTGAGTTTTTTGTCCATTGCATGGTCGTACCACATCTGAAGATATATTTCAGCAGCTGTGCAGCTGGGTTTGATTTGACCTTAAAACAGCTGAGAACTTTATGGCACAGAACGCTCCTCTCAGACAGACAATCAGCAAAACAACACAACAACATAGGGCTCCGCTGTGAATTTCAGCTATGTTATAAATAAACGTTCTCACTTTTTCCCAGCCTGCAGTTGAAAGCATCCTCCCAGAACTCAGTAAGTAATGGAGAGGCAGCCACTTCCGTAGGCGAGAGATCCAGTAAGAATTCTCTCAGACCTGGGATGACAGATTGCTCAATGCCGAATCCGATGGCTCCGGCACAGAAGTTGAACCTCAGCATGTCTGGGTCAGTTACCCAGGACTCGCTGCCTATCCACTGGCGAGGTGGAGGAGGTTTGTGTGACAGCTCCTGTAGCAAGATCCTCATGTCTCCAGAGGCTACAAATGCCACAACAACCACAGCTGTCGACCTGAAGAGACATTTAAATGAAAGATATTATACAAATATAAGTATCAGCATTGTTAAAACAAACAAACTAACTAACTAACAGATATTTTCTTAACATAACAAATGTATGTGATGAATATCAGAAAAATAATCATTGTGACACAGAGATGATGATGATGATGTTGATGATAATAATAATAATAATAATAATAATAATAATAATAATAATACAAAATATATATTTGTATCTTTATAATGATATATGAAATTATATATATATATATATATATATACATAGATAGATAGATAGATAGATAGATAGATAGATAGATAGATGGTTTTACAGAGGTCCAGAAGGCCAGTTTCAGAACAAGGAAAAAACAATCAGTGATTTAGAAACCTGCGGATAACATCTGCTACTCTCTGGATCCTGCTACGTGGGTGGGTCCGGTAGAAAGATTCAGAGTATTCCACACAGATCCCCTCCTTCTGCGCCGCCTGCAGGAAAGACGCCATGCCATTATTGCCGTAGTCAGAATCTGACCGGACAGCACCTATCCAAGTCCAGCCGAGGTGTTTCACCAGCTTGGCCAGTGCGTCAGCCTGGAACTGGTCACTCGGGATTGTTCTGAAGAAATTCGGGTACTGCTGCTTATCAGACAGACATGCACACGTGGCAAAGTGGCTCACCTAAAGATGACAACAATTTAATTATTCAGCAGGACCGACGAAAAATCCGCGCTGGACATTAAACACATGGTTTGCCGGAATTTTAAATATTTACCTGAGCAATGTTAAAGGACCCGAGGATGCGCGACATGCTGATGGATGGCGTTGATCCAGACTCACCGACCATGGCCATCACCATGCCAGCTTGCGAGCAATTGTCACCGGTGTAAAAAACCGGGTCCAGCCCATTTGAAAACTGGGATGCCACTTGGACCGCCACGGGCACTGAGGCGCACGAGTCGTGGATCTGATAACCGAGTGTGATTCCCGGCAGCAGCCCTGTGCTGTTGTTAATCTCCTCGATGGCGAAGACCATTGCACGCGAGAAGCGCAACTCACGAGAGTCCATGCTGCACACAGACAATCGTGTCACTGTATAAATTTACATGATGAGGACAATTCAGACTTTCAGCGGAAGAAACACAATAAACGAGAACTGCAATTTGTAGTAATGGACCACGACTGAGAGTCTGTGGGCCAAATATACGTCACAGTGATAAGTTACTGTCTGCCAAAAGTGAAAACACAGGATCATATATCCGTCCAAAATTTACAGGAATATTAATGCATGATTAACTAGGAAACTTATTTAAACATTTTTTGTTTGTTTGTTAATAAACAGTTTTTTTTGTTTGTTTGTTTTGTTTAGATCTTTTAAAGACACCCATATTTTCAGTTCAAGCTATAAGAAAATGTTCAAATAGTCACACCCTCTATAACACCTTCATTTTCAATGCCCAAATGATTTTGTTTTTTCAACATGATTATAATATGTACAAATACAATACATAAACAAAACATTTGTATCTCCATACAACATTATTTTATCCCCAAGATCTGCCTCTTACTAACCTCCCTGTGCACCTTGGTGGCTCAGGCATGGTGGTGTAGTTGTGCTTCACTGTGTGCATGTAGTAGTGTATAGAGAAAACACCCCCAATAATATAGTCACCATCCATTGAGAATGCAGGTAGACGAGTGGTACCCTGGAGTTTACATTTGTCAGATGAGGCCTTAGTGCTGACCCCAGCACCAGACATATCCTCTGTAAGCTCAACCCCTTTTTTCAGAGTTGAGTTCAGCTCACACAAACCCAGAGGCAGGATCAGGCCAATAAGTAAAGCTGAGATCTTCATCCCTCAAGTGTCTATTTATGGGCATACTGTATGTGTGTTTTTACTGGTTTATATAGATTTTCAGACTAAACTTCCCTCCTTCTTCTGTACGTCAGCTTACTGTACATCAGAGAGAGGATGCCCTCCAAATCTCTTCCATCCATGGTCCTGTCCTTTTCTCTGCCTGTAACATCACTATTGTAAATCTTTCTATGTCCTACCCTTAGTTTTTCTACCCATTGTTTTGTTCATATTACAGCTTTAATGGATTGTTTTAAATAAATCATAAGACATATTGATCCGCTATGATATCTTTGAAAATAATAACTAGTAAAATCCATAAAAATGTTTTGTTAAAAGTGACTGGTGAGATCACTTCGAACGGCACGTTTAAACAGAAGAGAAAGATCTTCATTGACTGATTTTCTTTTTTTTAATGCTGCAACAAACTTGATAAATAAAGTCTCTTTGTTTCATGACTGAATAAACTCAATACACAAACTGACCTTGAAAGACAACATAAGTTTGTGTTATTACCTCAATCATATTGTAAATATGAAAAATCTGAATTTGAATTTCTTTCTGCAAAACGACATAGTGCCCCTTTAAAGTTCAGCTTCTCCACATTCGGACTATGTATGTGTCTTTATGTGTATAGATGTAATTCATTTTTCAAAGAAAACTATATAATATAATAATAATAATAGTTATCATTATTATGATGATTATGATGATGATGATGATGATGATGATTATTATTATTATTATTTTTAGTAGTCAACAATCTATTATATTTATATTATATTTAGCCTGATAGAGTGCATTTGAATTTGATAAGATCGTGTTGCAGTGCGATGTGTGTTACAGTAATTCACAACAGTCATACAATTTAGAAGAATGCATACATTTTTGACTGACATCCAGTCAAAATTACCTTTGTATGTAGTTTAAGTAAGGATTCATCTAGCAATAAAACATCTGGTAATGTAACTTGTCTTGCATACTCATGTGTGCGTATATGCTGTCTGCCTAATTCCCAAGTGCAAGGTGCCACCAGGTATACTGTAAACCCTGCTGCTACCACCTAGTGGACATAATTGTCAAACTCAGAGACTGTATGTCAGAAATCACAGCTCTGTAGTTAAAATG
Source organism: Diplodus sargus (assembly GCA_903131615.1). NCBI lineage: Eukaryota > Metazoa > Chordata > Actinopteri > Spariformes > Sparidae > Diplodus > Diplodus sargus. Next base: position 12,149,289 of record CAEMYA010000018.1, read on the forward strand.
GTTGCAACTACAACCCAGAACAGGGTCCTAATAAAATCATAGCATATGGTAACAAATGTCAAAAAATCAAAAATCAAAGCCACTGGTATATATCATGAAAAAGAAGAATCGAAAATATAGGCTGCACGTGTACATGTAACTCTAGTTCTATGTGCACAGGGAGCCATGTCAAGGCTTCATCACTCTTCATAGAGGAGCACAATTAAATTGTCACATCCTTTGTCAGGAGTTTTTAACTCTGTGAAGGTTGCTAAGCACACTGGTGACACGGGCTGTCACATAACCACGTAGGGATCAGTGAACAACAGGAGTATTTATTGTTTGACTGGCTGTGGTATCAACATTGGGACTAGAGCAACAAAACGGACTTGATATGTGTCAGATACAAAGTGTGGTGGCCTGTGTTTGTTAATAAGACACCATTACAGAATCATCAGAGAACACCCTTTCAAGTAGCCAACCAATTTTTTTTGGCTTCCTGTTTGGTGTCAAGATGGATTCGCATCTGTGTGACTTGAGGAACCTTTTCTGTTTGTACCAAAAATATAGAATTCTGATAAGAAATGGAAAAAAAATATAGCACATAAATGATGTTTTTATATTATGTCTTACAGCTATTTCTAGACGCCTTTACCCACCCCCACATGACAACTTGTGCCCTCATGGGTGGTGTGAGATGATGACGAAAACCACCACAGGTGATGACATTGCCCTTCATATAAAATTAAGTAACCATGCATGAAGGTGAGAGTCTGGTTGAGGGAGGAGAACAGTAATGGGAGCATTCCTAGACTCATTTCTGTTATTGTATGTCTATCTGATCTTAATTGTTTTCTCTTCCTTCCTTTTCATGTCAGAGCCATCCCCTCTTTTCTCATCTTGTAAAGTAAGGAAAAAGTTTTATCTGAATGGGATGCACAAGCCTGGCGATGTGATTCTGGGTGGGCTGTTTGAAGTCCACTACACCTCTGTCTTCCCTGAGTTGACATTCACATCAGAGCCAAACCAGCTCAGCTGCCAAGGGTAAGTCTCACACTCACGCAGCAAAGAGCACGGATCTGTGTAGATTATCATTTAAAATATGCTGTTTGTTCATGGTTAATGGTGATATTTTTTGTGTTAGCTTTGACCCTCCAGGATTCAGGCATGCCATGACGATGGCCTTTGCTATTGATGAGATCAACAAGAACTCGGATCTGCTACCTAATGTGACTCTGGGATACAGTCTTTATGACAACTGTGCTACACTTGTAATTGGATTTAGTGCTGCATTGTCACTGGCAAGTGGTCAGGAGGAGCAGTTTTTGCTTCAGGAGAACTGTTTGGGGACCCCTCCAGTGCTAGGGATTGTGGGGGATTCCTTCTCGACATTTTCTATTGCAACCTCTGATGTGATAGGTTTATTCAAATTGCCCATTGTAAGTTTCCTTCCTTCAGTCTTACCTGTGCTATAGATGTCCTGTATTTGAATGAACTGCATTTTTTTATTTTTCAATAAGGGCATATTTGGCATATACTTAAAATCTCAAGTCCAGCTTCTCCAACAAGCATGTATTTAGTATGCAGATATGTCCTTTATTTCAGACTTTTTAAATTACACACTACTAACTTGCATAAGATGCACAATCTGAGTGTACAATGTATATTTCTTTATAGGTGAGTTATTTTGCCACATGTTCCTGCCTGAGTGATCGCCAAAGGTTTCCATCTTTCTTCAGAACAATCCCAAGTGATGCCTTCCAGGTAACAAATACAAAATATGTTTCAAACAAAATGTAGTGAGCATCAAACAATAAATCTTTTGTCTTGTGCAGAAAGGTACATGGAAACGAGATGGATTTAGAAGAAAGAGTAAAATGGCATTGTGTGAGACATGGAAAAGTACGTTTCCACTGACTAAAACCTTTACACTTCACTCTGTATTTAAGGTTCGTGCAATGATTCAGATTCTAAAACGCTTTGGCTGGACATGGGCAGGTCTGCTGGTGAGTGATGATGATTATGGACTCCACGTTGCCCGATCCTTTCGATCAGACTTGGCTCAGTCTGGTGGAGGTTGTCTGGCCTACTCAGAGATTTTGCCATGGGGTGACAACCCAGCAGAACTAAAGAGGATTGTTGAAGTGATGAAGAAATCCACAGCTCGTGTGGTCATTGTGTTTGCACATCAGATCCACATGATTCAACTCATGGAAGAGGTATCCATTTATACACCACATTTGATTATTATGACTGATTTATAAAATTAGAACACTGAGAAAAAAGAGTATTTAAAATTTCACTGTGCATGAACAAACACAATGCTTCTTGAGTCATCCTAAAAGCCGGTAGACCAGACTGATGAATTCGTCCTAAACACCAATTGTTCATTTACATTTATAATTATGGTCTCAAGAACTGAACTGTAACCTCAACAATTTTTAATTTTTAAAGTCTATTTCTAAATGTAACTCAGCTGTTTTGACAAAATATATGTTATATTGCATTAAAATCATATTAAATTGTTCTTTAATCAGCCCTACAAAGTAGTTCACATAACACAGACAAAAATCATTCATGAGTTGCAATTAACAGGTGCTGAGGCAGAATGTGACAGGCCTGCAGTATATGGCCAGTGAAGCTTGGACAGCAGCGGCTGTGCTCCAGACCCCTCGCCTCATGCCATACCTTGGTGGCACACTGGGAATTGCCATTCGACGAGGAGAAATACCAGGGCTCCGGGATTTTCTGTTGGGAATACGTCCTGACCTGCATGACAGCAATAACAATGGAAATAGCATGGTATGATTGTGACCTTACAATGAGATCTGTAATTTAAAAAAAAATATTAAAAAATGAATCAATATCAATATCTTCTTATTTAATTCAAGACTATTTTAAATACATTTCAGATGAGGCAGTTCTGGGAAAACACCTTTCAGTGTAGATTTGCACCACCTCCAGCAGGTTGGGTTAAGGCTGGGGCAGCACTGTGCACTGGTGATGAAGACCTGGAGAATATGGAGACCGAGTTTTTGGATGTCTCCAATCTCAGGCCTGAGTATAACATTTACAAGGCTGTGTATGCGCTGGCCTATGCCCTTGATGACATGTTGCAGTGTGAGCCAGGGAGAGGGCCTTTCAGTGGAAACAGCTGTGCTGTTTTGCAGGGACTGGAGCCATGGCAGGTGTGATATCAGTTTACGCTTAACCTATTTAGTTTTTGAAAACAGCTACTGCCTTTAGCGATATACTATTCATATGTATTATAACCTTTTGTAGCTCATGCATTACTTGGAAAAAGTCAACTTTACGACATCATTTGGTGATCAAGTGTCTTTTGATGAGAATGGTGATGCCTTACCAATCTATGATATCATGAACTGGCTGTGGCTCCCAGATGGACGAACTAAAGTTCAGAATGTGGGTGAGGTCAAGAGGTCGGCCTTCAAAGGTGAAGAACTCACAATTGATGAAGACAAAATCTTCTGGAACTATGACTCTAAACAGGTTATTTCTGTTTATTGTTGCCCTTACCTTTTCACAGTATGACACAATAACAAAAACACACAGTGTAGAGTAACCATGATATAACCCTGACAATCCTTGCAGCCACCCCAGTCAATTTGCAGTGAAAGCTGCCCCCCAGGTACCCGTACAGCCAGGAAAAGGGGACAGCCTGTGTGCTGCTTTGACTGCATCCCTTGCTCAGAGGGAAAGATCAGCAATGAAACTGGTTGGTATCAATGAAAAATGTGATGATTTGTTATGGAGTAATAATCTGTATTCAGGAATGTAACCCACTGTGGGTGCCCAAGTGGTGTTTAGGGAAAGCACATGCCCATTACTGCAGAAACTTGGGTTCCATCGCTGGTAGTGGTGCCAAATTGTTGTCAGTGACAGTGTTTAAAGGTTAGAATGATGATGTCTCTTTGTTTAAATAGGAACATAAAAGGCAAAAGAAAGGATGGGGAAATATGCAGAACATTTTTTAATTCTTACCTTGTTTTCAGACTCCATGGAGTGTACCAGCTGTCCTAAGGATTTCTGGTCCAGCCCCCAGCGTGACCACTGTGTTCTTAAAAAAATAGAGTTTCTCTCCTACCATGAGCCTTTGGGTATCTGCTTGACAGTTGCTTCATTGCTGGGCACATTTATCTGTGCTATTGTCCTGGGCATCTTCACCTATCATCGTAGCACACCTATGGTACGCGCCAACAATTCAGAACTGAGTTTCCTGCTCTTGGTGTCACTTAAGTTATGTTTCCTTTGCTCGCTACTGTTCATCGGCCGTCCCAGACTGTGGACATGTCAGCTGAGACATGCAGCTTTTGGGATCAGCTTTGTGCTTTGTGTCTCTTGCATCCTGGTGAAAACAGTCGTGGTTGTAGCTGTGTTCAAGGCCTCCAAGCCAGGAGGTGGAGCCAGTTTGAAGTGGTTTGGTGCAATGCAGCAGAGAGGGACAGTATTTGCTCTTACATCAATCCAAGTAGCAATCTGCACTGCTTGGCTCGCCTCTTCCTCACCAGCTCCTCATAAAAACACCCAATACCACAATGACAAGATAGTTTATGAGTGTGTAGCCGGGTCTACAATTGGTTTTGCAGTGTTACTGGGTTACATTGGCTTACTGGCTATCCTTAGCTTCCTGTTTGCATTTCTGGCAAGGAACCTTCCAGACAACTTTAATGAGGCCAAACTCATCACTTTCAGCATGCTCATCTTCTGTGCTGTGTGGGTGGCCTTTGTCCCTGCTTATGTCAACTCACCAGGCAAATATGCAGATGCAGTGGAGGTATTTGCCATCCTGGCCTCCAGTTTTGGTCTCTTGGTGGCACTGTTTGGACCCAAATGTTTCATTATCCTGCTGAGACCAGAGAGGAACACAAAGAAAGCAATCATGGGTCGCGGCACAAGCATGTCATAAAAGTAACTCAAGTAAATATGATTAGTTTCATTAAGTCTGTATTTGTTGTGTATTTTTTCTGTATATTTGCCTGTATTTGTTTCAACAGTGGTATGCTCATGACATTACACACAATAAGCAGCCTTTGTAACTGTAAAAAATAAACTAGAAGATATACTTAAACATTATTTATGAACTCAGATTTCTGTTGTTTTTCATAATTTTCATCATTGCCTATTTTGGCTGCTTACATTTGAGGTGATTTTAAAATACTCAAAAAACTATGTTGAAGCGACTGCACAATGTGAATGTGTCATACAGTACAATCCTACTCAATATCTTGAGATGGATAATAATCAATTTATGACAGTTGCAGTAGCTCACACTAATGTGATTTCATGGGATGGCACATAAATAGCAAACCACTTTGTGAGATACGTTAACCTGAGTTACCCCGTCTTAGTGACAGTGATGGATAGATGGTTTGTCCATTTGCCTACACAGTATTTTTTGAAAGGGCGTGCCCTTTTATAAACAGCTTTTTTCCCAGATGAATCTAGTTAAGAAAACATCTGGCCCTCGAGGTTACAATAACCTTTGGATTCATAATAATTTAATTATATTTTTCATTTCGTCTAAAAAATAAAGTTTTCAGGCATTCAAATATTTATTCAATGTCATTTTTCAAATGTATTGTAGGATGGATGGTGCTGTTTTTATATTTTTCAGTTCAGTATTTTATCATCTGTGAGTGTGATGTAAAAAAGCACAATTGCCATATTAATATTCATTTACACACTAACCTGATTCTAGTATCTTATAGACAGCGAGTCAAAATGGGCTATTGATCCTCAATGCAAAAGATCATGTACATGAGAGTCACTCTCAATATATGTAATATGGTTTAGGGCGTACATTTACCTAAATACCTAGTTATGTGGCATTGATGTGGGACAGTATTCTTTGAAATGTGTATTAAGCCCATCCCTCCTTGCTGCCCAATCCCTGGAAGCTGGTGTAAACAATTAAAGATTGACGAAAAGAGATGACGTAGCCCTACAGTATAAAAGTACTTGTGCATGAAGATTACGTACAGGAGCAAAGGGAGGAGGGCAGTTATGGGGGACTTTCTTGTCAAATATTTGTTCTTATGTGTCTATCTGATCTTGCGTTCTCCCTCTTTTTTCTTCTCTGAGTCTTCCAATCTTTCTCCATCTTGTAAATTACGGAGGCAGTTTCATCTTAATGGGATGCACAAGGCTGGTGATGTGATTCTTGGTGGGCTGTTTGAGGTCCACTACACCTCTGTCTTCCCTGAGCTAACCTTCATCGCAGAGCCACATCAGCCCAGCTGCCAAGGGTAAATCTCACACACGTAGCAGATACAATGCACAAAATACTGTCTTACATTTAGTTGGTTAATAGTGATACTTTGTGTGTTAGCTTTGACCCCCCAGGGTTCAGGCATGCCATGACCATGGCCTTTACAATTGATGAGATCAACAGGAACTCCAATCTGCTCCCTAATGTGACTCTGGGATACAGTCTATATGACAACTGTGCTACACTTGGTATTGGTTTCAGTGCTGCGTTATCATTGGCAAGTGGCCGAGAGGAGCAGTTTCTGCTTCAGGAGAACTGTTTAGGGACCCCTCCAGTTATGGGGATTGTGGGGGATCCATTCTCAACTTTTTCTATCGCCACCTCCAATGTTCTGGGTTTGTTCAAACTGCCCATTGTAAGTTTAGTGTCTTTAAGTCATTGTGTGCTTTTCAAGTGCTTTACTTGAATTGATTAATTGTTTTTTAAATGAGCGAAATATATTAAATGTTTCTATAACTCACATAAGATGCGCAATCTGTGTGCATTATGTGTGTTTCATTATAGGTGAGTTATTTTGCCACATGTTCTTGCCTGAGTGATCGGCAAAGGTATCCATCCTTCTTCAGAACAATCCCAAGTGATGCTTTCCAGGTAAAACACTATTACCATGTTAACAACTGCATATATGTCTCAATAAAGTACAATAAACCTGAGAATAAGTCCTGCCAATCTTGTGTGTATGAACTATACTTACATTGATAAACAAAATGTGAATTTACGGATTTAAACATAATGGGATGAATTAAATATGACCGCAATATTTTAGTCTGAACTCTAATCCTTCCACTCTGGATACACTTAGGTGCGTGCAATGATTCAGATATTAAAGCACTTTGGCTGGACTTGGGTTGGCCTGCTGGTCAGTGATGATGACTATGGGCTCCACGCTGCCCGATCCTTCCAATCCGACCTGGCTCAGTCAGGTGGAGGATGTCTGGCCTACTCAGAGATTTTGCCCTGGGGCAATGATCCAAATGAATATAAGAGGATTGTGGATGTGATGACAAAATCCACAGCTCGTGTGGTCATTGTGTTTGCACATCAGATGCAGATGACTCAACTCATGAAGGAGGTTGGGGGATGATAATGCAATGAGATCATTTTTATTTTTTTATTTTACAAGGAATTCCTTGTTGAGAAAAAAAAATACAAGAGACTGCAATCCAAAGCATGTTTTTTTCTTAACCTAAATTCACATAATAACACCTGATTCTGTGCTTTATTTAGTTATTTTTTTATTTTTTTATTTTTTCAATTTTACATGAAAAAAAAAACTTTGGTGTGGCTAAACTATATATACTTGCCCAAAACTTTAATAATGCAACACTTATGCACATACCTATTTATATCCGTAAACCTGTGTTCCACGTTTACCAGTCCTATATACTCTTTGCACTTCTTTTCTATAACTCAGTTCTTTGAATACGGATCAAAATACGTAAATGGTGATTTAAATGAATCACCTTGCTGTGAAAATGTAATCATGTCCATGCTTTTATAACTGAAGAAAACAACAGAAAATTGTTAAGTACATTCATGTGTTATGTATTACATATTTCAAAGTAGACTGTCATCGTTTCCCAGAAGATATTTTTAATGTCATGCGCAGGTGGTGAGGCACAATGTAACAGGCCTGCAGTGGATTGCCAGTGAAGCTTGGACATTAGTTGAGGGACTTCATACCTCTGCCTTCATGCCATATCTGGCTGGCACACTGGGCATCGCTATACGTTGTGGAAAAATACCAGGACTCAGGGATTTTCTGTTAAGAATTAATCCTGACCAGCACCACAGCAATGACTATGAAAACAGCATGGTAAGAGTGAAACCTTTCGGTCTAATGGCAGATTGTCAGAAACTATATTGATATCATATCTGTTATCAAGTGATTTCAAATGCATTTCAGGTGAGGCAGTTTTGGGAATTCACCTTTCAGTGTAGATTTGCACCCGCTCCAGCAGGTTGGGTGGAATCCGGTGGAGCATTATGCACTGGACAGGAAAATCTAAAGAATGTGGAGACTGACTATTTGGATGCAACAGAACTCAGGCCAGAGTATAATATTTACAAGGCTGTGTATGCTCTGGCATACGCCCTCAATGACATGCTTAACTGTATACCTGAAAAAGGGCCTTTCAGAGGGCAAAGTTGTGCAACTTTGCAAAGACTGGATCCATGGCAGGTGTGATATCAATTAACATTCCTGTTACTGTTTTAAATGTAGTTGCTACACCTAGAGGTACTTACTAATTTCATTGTTGAGAGAGTGGATCATCATGGAAAATGCCATTCTGTTAGGTAGTTAGAATTATGCCTGCTATCAACATTATTTAAGTGTAATGTCAGTTATTTGAGATCATACCATGGTCTGGGGGAATACTCGATTCTGATTGGCTGAAGGGTGTGCATTAACCCCTGATATACGGACACCTACTAAGTAGTTCCAGTCAAATTGTCTGTTTACCGTTCAATCAATGCGCTAGCTGGCATATCAAATCTGAATATTTTATTTCCAGCACTGAATGCAGTCCGTCAGTCCTTCAGTGCCTTCTCCTCTGAATACCACAAGGTGGCGACTGTAACACACGAGCTGCAGAAAGTACATTTCCCCTCTAACTTACTGATACGCGAGTAATCTCACATCCCGTTCGCTGTTCAGCTCTCTACTTCAGGTTGCGGCCACAGTAACGCTACACACGGCCGGTCATTTGTTCGTGAAAATCATGGTATTGATTTGGGGACAATGACATGACTCTAGCTAGCTAACTGGTCTTGTAAGCTAGCATACTGTCAAATTATATTTACTGTTTGTCAACCGTACGCAATGTTATTGACTTTGAATCTTGCTAGCATAGCGTTAGCTTTCTGGCTCATCGCTCAGCGGACGAGAATATCTCCCGTTGCCAAGTCGTATCTATGGTCCATCCTATTTACTGGAGGAGTGACCAACGTTTCCGTTGCATGAGAACCTTACGGGAGAGTAATGATCGTTCCAGGTATTAGTCAAACCCTCAGGCGTTACCAGGGAAACTTAGTTATGGCTTGTGAAAACTTTATATTTTGATTGTAAAACGCATGAAAGTATGAATTAATGGTCTTAATTTCTTTTCTTTGGCAAGTGACCATGGTATAAGCGGGATAATGCCCTTCGAGGTGTCCATTATCAGGAATTAATGGACTTCGCGGAGGCAACCGTCCTCCGCTGCGCGTCGGTTCTTCGGCCTCCGCATCGTCCATTAATTCCTGATAATGGACACCTCGTCGGGCATTATCCCTTACGTAAAGGTTACGGTATGATAACCCAAGTTATTTGAGTATAGCTGGAGCCCTCTAATGGACTCTGTGGATATTGATTCTCTCCAATCACACACATGTATTTGTCCACTGAAAATGTCCACTTCTGTAAGCTGCCAACAACGGCTTTGCTACAGACTAAATATGCCACAGTACATGATGCAGTGTGTCCTCAGTCTGCCATCAGACAACCCCTTCAGCAAGCAGCCTGGGAGCAGCAGCATCCATCCAAGTAAAAGCTATGCTATGGAATGAGGGTTACGAAATTATAACCTTCATTCCATCTATGGGTACAGTGGATGGAGCCCACTGAATGTATGCCCTGCTGTGACATGTCCTCAAAATGTGCCCACTGATCTTAAACAGCTGTAAGTTAGGCACCACAGTTCTCCAACTTATTACAACTATGACTACTTCAGAGCAGATGTAAGTAATAAGAAATAGCTCATCCCAACTGACTAAACACACTTCTGGAACTAGATGGGACTATGGTCTAACCCTGGAGAGTTCAACGCCATAAAACAAACACACCCACACCCTTTTCCCTGGGTCACCATAGAGCATAGGCAAGCAGTTGTAAAAACGCAAGGCAAGATCACTCCCATCCCTTTCTATAAGTCAAGGAAGCCCGTCACAAACAAAAGATAGAGCCATATGAAAAGACAGTGTGCACATCACACTATTGCCATGCATACGTCAGCAGTGTCCTCAATTGACTTAAAATGGAGACTGCATCTGAGAAGAAATGTAATCAGTGGATACATATAGTCAAAAAGATGCAAACAGATTCCCGACCAGCCTGTTCTATCTCTCCCATTTGCAGCTTATGTATTACCTTGAAAAGGTCAACTTCACCACACCAATTGGTGATCAAGTTTCTTTTGATGAGAATGGTGAGGCCTTGCCAATATATGATGTTATGAACTGGCTGCAACTCCCTGATGGAAGAACTAAAGTTCAGAATGTGGGTGAGGTTAAAAAGTCTGTTTTCAAAGGTGAAGAACTCACAATTAATGAAGACAAAATCTTTTGGAACTTTGAATTACAAGAGGTTACTTCTTCTTATTGTTGTATTTGCTTGAGTATAACATGCAATAGCAGCATCAAATGTTGTAGATAACAGTGATTTCTTTTCACTATGTTTTCTTTCTAGCCACCCAGGTCAGTTTGCAGTGAGAGCTGCCCCCCAGGTACCCGCATGGCCAGGAAAAGGGGACAGCCCATGTGCTGTTTTGACTGCATTCCTTGCTCTGAGGGAAAGGTCAGCAATGCAACTGGTTGGTATCAATTAAAAATGTGATGATTTGCTATTGACCATCAGTTTGTTTTCAGTACTTTAATCTGCTGTGGGTGTTCAGTTGGTGTTGAGGGAAATCACATGCCCAGTACTGCAGAACTCTGGTGCTATCTTGCAGTAGTGTTGCCCAATTCCACATCAATGGCAGTGTTTATAGGTGGGAGGGGTGATGTCCTTGTTGCTGTAATAGCAACAGAATGGCACGGGGAAAAAAGGGGGAAATAAGTTGTTTTTTTTTTTAAATAACTTTCCTGTGTTTTCAGACTCCTTGGAGTGCACCAGCTGTCCAGAGGACTTCTGGTCCAGCCCTCAGCGTGACCACTGTGTTCCTAAGAAAACAGAATTTCTCTCCTACAATGAGCCTCTGGGTATCTGCTTGACAACTGCCTCATTGCTAGGTACATTTGTCTGTGCTGTTGTCCTGGGCATCTTCACCTATCATCGCAGTACGCCCATTGTACGTGCCAACAATTCAGAACTAAGTTTCCTGCTCCTGGTGTCACTTAAATTATGTTTCCTATGTTCGTTACTGTTTATTGGCCATCCCAAACTATGGACTTGCCAGCTGAGACATGCAGCATTTGGGATCAGCTTTGTTCTTTGTGTCTCATGTATTTTGGTAAAAACCATGGTGGTTCTGGCTGTGTTCAAGGCCTCCAAACCAGGAGGGGGAGCCAGTCTGAAATGGTTTGGTGCAATGCAGCAGAGAGGGACAGTTATGGTTCTTACTTCTATCCAGGCAGCTATCTGCACTGCTTGGCTTGTCTCTGCCTCACCAACTCCTCATAAAAACACTCAATACCACAATGACAAGATAGTTTATGAGTGTGTAGTTGGGTCCACAGTTGGTTTTGCAGTGTTACTGGGTTACATTGGCTTACTGGCTACCCTTAGCTTCCTGTTAGCATTTCTGGCAAGGAACCTTCCAGACAACTTTAATGAGGCCAGACTCATCACTTTCAGCATGCTCATCTTCTGTGCTGTGTGGGTGGCCTTTGTTCCAGCTTATGTCAACTCACCAGGCAAATATGCAGATGCAGTGGAGGTATTTGCCATCCTGGCCTCCAGTTTTGGTCTCTTGGTGGCACTGTTTGGACCCAAATGTTACATAATCCTGCTGAGACCAGAGAGGAACACAAAGAAGGCAATCATGGGTCGAGGTACAAGCCAGTCATAAAAGCAGCAGTTGAAGTAACATGATCAACTGGTCTGAGCCAGCCATTCAGTAGTGATTCACTAATGGGATGGCCAATATATTAAATAAGTAACCTGCTTTTTAAATGTGGATATATTTGTTTTGTAAAGAAGAGATTAAAAATAAACTGCAAGAAATCAAAAATATTTGCTTTGTGTGTGAAGCAGTTTCTTACTTCATTGCCCTTATGTCTATTAAAGGCATTGCCTGAGTGTACACCTGACTAAATCTTACAGATGAAATGAAACTACTTTTTATGTGACTTTTGTAGTCATTTAAACAGGTTCCTCATTAATTACCATTTTTACTTTTAGGTAGCTACTTTGACTGAAGTAAGTGAAAAACAATGAGAGGCATCAACGCCATCATGTGTTTTTTATAATAATTTTTAAAATTAATTTAAGTCTGACACATTTAGGGAAACATTTAGGGAGTAGTGGTCTGCGCAGGCTTGAAAATTAAGCCCATGCCCATGAACTGCTCATGCCTTATATGCCCGACCCGACAATAAGCCTGACTGTAATGCAACATTTGAATCCCGCACCCGAATCTAAACCCAAAGGAGGGAGGATGTCCCGGTCTTCTTCCTATCATTTTTTAAAATCGTATTTCAATGGCTACAATGCACATTTCCTGTGTACTCTCGGGTGTCATGCTTGACAATCAAGTCGAAGTACTCCAACAGACTAGTTTCCCCATTCTCGTTTGGGATTTTAATTAGCTCCCCTTTCATTATCTTGTGCCTCAGTTCTTCCATGGCTGACACCGAACTAGATCTTTTCCCTCGCTTTCACCGCCAAATCGCTACATGCAAACAACAAGTCACAAGCAGCGGGAGGAGTGGTGAGGACTGTGTGTGTGTCACAGACTTGGTCAGTGCTTCAGCAAGGAGCATAAAAAGAGGAAAAAAGAGAGAGCACGGAGTCTGGCCCAAGCCGAGCCCTCGCCCGTGGTCAGGCCTCAGGTTCCATAGGGCTCAGGTTCAGGTTGAAGACTTCTATAATGGATCCAAATAGGACAAACAATTCCGTTAAAGGTTGAGCCGCATGACAGTCAAAAAGTGTAAAGTATTCTTTTTATTCGTTGAAACCTACACTTTGTAAGCACTATTGATGGGTATTTTCTCTCAATACTGTCACACGTTTTTTCAGCGTTAAGCAAAATAAGATCGTTTTGATGCAGCAGTTTGGTGTTACATTCATGAAGGCTCTCGTAACTAGACAATCTTTGCATAGTAAATACCATTTGACTGACTTAAAAAGGAGTGGTAAATATATTAAATGTATTTAAAGACTCACAAAGACTTTTTTCGTAATATAACCTCTGATTATGTGGACCACAATCCCCTTTGATTTCTGAAGAAAAATATGATCATTTGTGATTGAAACTTGTATAATGAGGCAGAAATACGTAAACATAAATAAAAACTGATACATTTAAAATTAATGAATTGCATTTATTTAAATATTACTTTAGTAGATTTGTGGCATATTTCATTTTATTTATCAAGCCATTTATTTATATCTTTATTTATGGCAGTTTCAGCCCTCTTGAGGGGTTTAAAAGTTTAACCATGATGGAAAGAAAACAAAGGGGATGACATAGCCCTGGATGCTTATAAAATGAAGTAACCTTGTATGACAAATGGCAGCAGTTGCGACATCAGTTGTGAGGGAGGAGGGCAGTTATGGGAGCTTTTCTTGACTCGTATTTCCTCTTTTTCTCTATCACCTCTTTTTGTTCTGCATCTTCCTCTTTTGCCTTATCCTGTCAATTATGGAGAAAGTTTTATCACATCGAAATGCACAAACCTGGTGATGTGGTTCTGGGTGGGCTGTTTGAAGTCCACTACAGCTCTGTTTTTCCTGAGTGGACATTTACCTCACAACCACAACAGCCCAGTTGCAAAGGGTAAGAAATAAAATCGACTGTGCAGAAATTCTAATGAAATATTCTATTTAGCTCTTTGTGACAGTTTTAGTAATACTTTTGAAATGTTAAAATACATCTATATAAAGTACTTTTGTGACTGTGTATTGTTATTATAACTGTATTTATATATATATGTATGTATATATATATATATAAATATATATATATATATATATATATATATATATATATATATATATATATAGAGAGAGAGAGAGAGATACATAGAGAGAGAGAGAGATTTTTTTTTTCTTTTTGTACAAATCTACTGAGTTCCCATGATGCCATATTGCATTTTAGTGGTTAATAGCAATACTTTGTGTGTTAGCTTTGACACTCTAGGGTTCAGGCATGCCATGACCATGGCCTTTACTATTGATGAAATCAACAAGAACTCCAATCTGCTACCTAATGTGACTCTGGGATACAGTCTTTATGATAATTGTGGTGCACTCGTTGTTGGATTCAGTGGTGGATTATCACTGGCAAGTGGCCGAGAAGAGCAGTTTCTGCTTCAGCAGAACTGTGTAGGGAGCCCTCCAGTCCTGGGGATTGTGGGTGATTCCCCCTCTACGTTTTCTATTGCTACCTCCAATGTGCTAGGTTTATACAAAATGCCAATTGTAAGTTTCCTATCATATCTTTGCTCATGCTGTATTTTTGCTATCTTTAATACATTATTGAAATAATATAAAAAATCTCCACTGGGTCTGAGTTACATGACATGGATAATTTAAGTTCATATCGTATGTTTCTTTACAGGTCAGTTATTTTTCCACATGTTCCTGCCTGAGTGATCGGCAGCGATTTCCATCCTTCTTTAGAACAATTCCAAGTGATGCTTTCCAGGTGAATCACTGAATTGAGAACTGCAAACTATATGTTTGTTTTAGGCAGTACAGCAAGCTTGTAGAAGTGGTCCATTATGACGAAAACCTTTTCTGTTCTCTTAATAGGATTAATAACTTGAGATTCCATTGTGAAGCTTTAAAATATAAATATTATACCCTATATGGGTTTGTTGTGTATGCAATTTTAAAATTTGTAATTTTCTGTTCAATTATTCTTTCACACCATTCCACTCTGGATACACTTAGGTGAGTGCTATGATTCAGATATTAAAGCACTTTGGCTGGACTTGGGTTGGCCTGCTAGTCAGTGATGATGACTATGGACTCCATGTTGCTCGATCCTTCCAATCTGACCTGGTTCAGTCTGGTGGAGGTTGTCTGGCCTACTTAGAGGTTTTGCCCTGGGATAGTGATCCAAGTGAACTCAGGAGGATTGTACATTTGATAAAGACATCCACAGCTCATGTGATCATGGTGTTTGCACATGAGTTCCACATGATTCATCTAATGGAAGAGGTTTGAACTAAACACAGTATTAAATATTCAGACATCTATGATTTTAACAAAGACAAAATGATGATTCAACAAAAACATATCAATGATCATCAGTTTCAATCAACTAAATCACATTTCAGCTCCCTAAAAATTGTCATCAGGTCAAATTGATGATGTTATATGTGAAATACACTTTAACTATTTGTATATTAATGGATTTAAACGTACATCTCCTAAAGAGTGAAAAGTATAATTTATTATTCTAATAATTATATTGAATTTGTTGGGTAGCTTCGGAAGCTTGTTGTAAACATCAGTTAAGCTTTTTGAGATAGCCCTTTATAATGAATGCTACTTCGTCTTAGTCTGCACATAGATTAGAGAGTCTAATATGTTACACACAGGTGGTGAGGCAGAATGTGACCGGCCGGCAGTGGATAGCCAGTGAAGCATGGACATCAGCTACTGTGCTCCAAACAGCCCGTCTCATGCCATACCTGAGTGGCACACTTGGCATTGCCATCCGCCGAGGAGAAATACCAGGGCTCGGGGATTTCCTCTTACAAATGCGCCCTGGCCCATATGACAATGCAAATAACATGGTAAAACTTGAAATCTTAAAATTGTATCATAACTAAATAACAATGAGAAATATGTTGTAATTTCTGTCATTATTATTTTTTTCAATACACTTCATCCTTTTTAAGGTGAGGCGGTTTTGGGAATACACATTTCAGTGTAGATTTGCACCACTTCCAGCAGGTTGGTTGGAAGCTGGAGGAGCACTGTGCACTGGAGAGGAAGATATCGAGACTGTGGACAGTGAGTTTTTGGATCTCTCTAATCTCAGGCCTGAGTATAATATTTACAAAGCTGTTTATACTCTGGCATATGCACTCAGTGACATGCTGCAGTGTCAGCCAGGGAGAGGGCCTTTCAGCGGGCACAGCTGTGCCACTTTGCAAACACTGGAGCCATGGCAGGTGTGATATCAATTTACAATCCACCGTTTTATGTTTTGAAAACAGCTGCTACACTTTGAGGTACTTACCTCATACTGATTTTAATTTATATTATGAAAGTATTAGTATAAAAAAAAGCCTGAAATTCAGGTTCTCTCAATACTGATGTTTATCTTTGAAAAGATATAAAAAGGTCCTGATTTTTTGGGGATTATCGTTTAACAGTTGGATAAACCTCCCTTTGGATGGACTCTATTGTGCTCATTATCCATATATTTTAATTTATATCATCCATTTGTAGATTGTACATTACTTGCAAAAGGTCAACTTCACCACACCATTTGGTGATCAAGTGTCATTTGATGAAAATGGTGATGCCTTGCCAATCTATGATATTGTCAACTGGCTGTGGCTCCCTGATGGAAGAACTAAAGTTCAGAATGTGGGTGAGGTCAAGAGGTCTGACCACAAAGGTGAAGAACTCACAATTGATGAAGATAAAATCTTCTGGAACATTAAACTAAACAAGGTCACTTTTGCTTATTCAGACAATTTCCACAGTTTCTGACTGTAGATCTAAGCAGTGTATAATAATATAAAGTTACAGATTTAGTTTTCTCCCTTTAGCCACCGCGCTCAGTGTGTAGTGAGAGCTGTCCTCCAGGTACCCGTATGGCCAGAAAAAAGGGGGAACCTGTGTGCTGTTTTGACTGCATCCCTTGTTCTGAGGGAAAGATCAGTAATAAAACTGGTGGGTGCTCATGTTCAATATTTTTATTTTATGTTATAGAGATTGTACACCAAAAATGTACCTTATCATATTTCCCTTTCATAGACTCCATGGAGTGCACCAGTTGTCCTGAGGACTTCTGGTCCAGCCCCCAGCGTGACCACTGTGTTCCTAAGAAGACAGAGTTTCTCTCTTACCATGAGCCCCTGGGTATCTGTTTGACAGCTGCATCGTTGTTGGGCACATTTTTCTGTGTTATCACCCTGGGCATCTTTACCTATCACCGACAAACACCTATGGTACGCGCTAATAATTCAGAACTGAGTTTCCTACTCCTGGTGTCACTTAAGCTGTGCTTCCTGTGTTCACTGCTGTTTATCGGCCGTCCCAGGCTGTGGACATGCCAGCTGAGACATGCAGCATTTGGGATCAGCTTTGTGCTTTCTGTCTCATGTATTCTGGTAAAAACCATGGTGGTTCTGGCTGTTTTCAAGGCCTCCAAGCCAGGAGGGGGGGCCAGTCTGAAGTGGTTTGGTACAATGCAGCAGAGAGGGACAGTTATTGTTCTTACTTCTATCCAGGCAGCTATCTGCACTGCTTGGCTTGTCTCTTCCTCACCAGCTCCTCATAAAAACACTCAATATCACAATGACAAGATAGTTTATGAGTGTGTAGTTGGCTCCACAGTTGGTTTTGCAGTGCTATTGGGTTACATTGGCTTACTAGCAACCCTTAGCTTCCTGTTGGCATTTCTGGCAAGGAATCTTCCAGACAACTTTAATGAGGCCAAACTCATCACTTTCAGCATGCTGATCTTCTGTGCTGTGTGGGTGGCCTTTGTCCCCGCTTATGTCAACTCTCCAGGCAAATATGCGGATGCGGTGGAGGTATTTGCTATCTTGGCCTCCAGTTTTGGCCTCTTGTTGGCGCTGTTTGGACCAAAATGTTACATCATCCTGCTGAGACCAGAGAGAAACACAAAAAAAGCAATCATGGGCCGGGGCACCACCAAGTCATGAAAGTAACAGTTAAAGTAAAATGATCAACTTGTTTGGAGCAATATTCTACATTAAGTCAATAGATACTTTCAATGAACTTTCCAATGTACATTATAAAAAAAACAAGTGACCTGCTGTTTAACTTCGGGAATGTTTTTACTGTAAATAATACATTCAGAAGAGACTCAAAGCAATAAAGAAATGTTCATGTGAAACTGTTTCTGTGTTATTGCCAATTTCTTGCCTGATGACATTCTAATGGATGTTTAAGACCATGAAAGAATTAGCCAAGAGGCTAGTTTCAGTCTATAGTCCCAGGCCTGGTGTAAATTTGGCAAACTAAAATCAGTGAATAGTGAAATCTATTTAAATAACAAACAAGATTGAATGTCATTTTGTCTGGTTTGTGGATTATATTTGCTGAAAAACGTTTTGATGTGGCAAAGAATTTTTACATTTACGTTTTGTTCCTGTGTTATTATAACAGAAGTTATTGTATGTGTGTATTATGTCCTTTCCCCTTATCCCATACACAAATAGCTAGTGTGAATGATGAAACATCATGACAAATGGTGCAAAGGGGATGACCTAGCCCTGCATATAAATTAAGTAAACTTGTATGAAGAAAAGTAATAGCTGTGAAGGAAGGAGGGCAGTTATGGGAGCTTTTATTGACACATATGTTATCTGCTTTATCTTGTTTATTTTCTCTTCCAGCTCTTTTTGCTTTGCTTCTTCCTCTTTCCCATCATCTTGTAAATTATGGGGAAAGTTTAATCTTAATGAAATGCACAAGCCTGGCGATGTGGTTCTCGGTGGGCTTTTTGAGGTCCACTACAGCTCTGTCTTTCCTGAGCAGACATTTACCGCTGAGCCAGAGCAGGCAAGCTGCAAAGGGTGAGTTTCACAGACATACAGCAGATAGCATCAATCCGTGTAAAATGTGCTGTCTGATCAAATAATTAATTGAAGCTACAACATATCACTGTGCAGAAATGCTTATGAAACATTATAAATATAACTTTACCTTTAATATAACACTGATACTTTTGCAATATTAAAATCCATACATAGAATATATGTCATTGTCACTTTGTAATATGTCACTGACAGGTTTAGTTTTTTGTATGTGTACCCAGATTTTTACAGATCCATATGACTTTTTTGTTAAAATTTATATTTTGTGTGCTAGCTTTGACACTCCAGGGTTGAGGCAAGCCATGAGCATGGTCTATGCTATTGATGAAATCAACAAAAACTCCAATCTGCTACCTAATATGACTCTGGGATACAGTCTTTATGATAATTGTGGTGCACTTGTTATTGGATTCAGTGGCGCATTATCACTGGCAAGTGGTCGAGAGAAGCAGTTTCTGCTTCAACAGAACTGTTTAGGGAGCCCTCCAGTCCTGGGGATTGTGGGTGATTCATTCTCTACATCTTCTATTGCCATCTCCAGTGTGCTAGGTTTATTCAAAATGCCCATTGTGAGTTTCTTATCTCCTATATTTGTATTGTTGGACTTGTATCTACTGCATTTGAACAAATGCCATTTAAAAAGTGATACGTTGCTGAAACTTGAACATATTTCGACTAGGTTGACATGAATCTATACTGTATGCTAATTTATAGGTGAGTTATTTTTCCACATGTTCCTGCCTGAGTGATCGAAAGCAGTTTCCATCCTTCTTTAGAACAATCCCAAGTGACGCTTTCCAGGTGAGTCACTAAGTTGAGAACTGCAAACTATATGTTTGTTTCAGGCAGTATGGCAAGGTTGTGAAAGATTTTCCTCATGGCCAAAACCTTGTCTTTCCTTTTAATGGTATTAAATGACTGTGATTTAATTGGGAAACATACTAATCATATAATCTATGCCGTAATAATTGAAGCTAGTGGTGTGTCACTACAAGAGAAAACACTCATCTTTGTACTAATCCCTTCACAACAATGTATTCACTTAGGTGCGTGCTATGATTCAGATTCTGAAACGCTTTGGTTGGACTTGGGTTGGCCTGCTGGTCAGTGATGATGACTATGGACTCCATGTTGCCCGATCCTTCCAATCGGACCTGACTGAGTCTGGTGGAGGTTGTCTGGCTTACTTAGAGGTTTTACCCTGGGACAATGACCAAGCAGGACTAAAGATGATTGTGGAAGTGATGAAGAAATCCACAGCTCGTGTAGTCATGGTGTTTGCACATGAAGGTCACATGATTCATCTCATGGATGAGGTTGGGCTTGAAATTGACCTTTATTGGAATTAAACATTATAATGCAACCTTATATTTTACCATTCAGTTAAAGTAACATTTGTGCTGTAAATAGAGGTCATTGACTACAGGTGTTAACATACGCAGCAAGCAGACACTATATTAAGTTGGACATCTTGCAATGCATGCCATAGCGAATAATTGTTGTACAAAATATTTGCTATGAATCAGAATGCCTTCTTGAAACAAAAGTCTGAAACACATATATTTTATACAATGCTCTACATAGGTTGTGAGGCAGAATGTGACAGGACAGCAGTGGATAGCAAGTGAAGCTTGGACATCAGCTGCTGTACTACAAACACCCCGGCTCATGCCGTACCTTAGAGGCACACTAGGCATTGCCATCCGCCGAGGAGAAATAACAGGGTTCAAGGAATTCCTCCTACAAATGCGTCCTGACCAAAATAACAATGACAACCACGGAAATAGCATAGTGAGATTTACATTTTACCATATGAAGTTACTAAATTAATAACTATAATAATAATAATAATAATAATAATAATAATAATAATAATAATGATTTATTTCTGTCAAATGTGACTATATAATACACTACATTTCAGGTGAGACAGTTTTGGGAATACACGTTTCAATGTAAATTTGACCCAGCAGGTTGGGCAGAAGCTGGTGGAACACGTTGTACTGGTAAGGAAGATATTGAAAGTGTGGAGACTGAGTTTTTGGATCTTTCTAATCTCAGGCCAGAGTACAATGTTTACAAAGCTGTGTATGCTCTGGCCTATGCACTTGATGATATGCTGCAGTGTGAGCCGGGGAGAGGGCCTTTCAGTGGACAAAGCTGTGCCACTTTGCAAACACTGGAGCCATGGCAGGTGTGATATTAATTTACACTACACCTATTTACATTTTAAAAATACCTGCTAAACAAAATAATAGCATACATTTCAGGTTGTCCCAATACTTAGATAGTAAGATAAAAGAAAGATGAAAGTGCCTTGATTTTGTAGTAAATCATTTTATAATTGAATACATCTCTGTTTGTGTAGAGTATTAGACAATACTAATCTTCTTATTTATATGTTTATGATCCATCTCTAGATTGTAAATTATTTGCAACAGGTCAATTTCACCACGTCATTTGGTGATCAAGTGTCATTTGACGAGAATGGCGATGCTTTACCAATATATGATGTCATGAACTGGCTGCAGCTCCCTGATGGAAGACCTAAAATTCAGAATGTAGGTGAGGTTAAGAGGTCGGCTTCTAAAGCTGAAGAACTCACAATTGATGAAGATACAATCTTCTGGAACTTTGAATCAAACAAAGTAATTTCTGCTTTTTCAGACACCTCTCATTTTTAGGACTGCGGATCTACAAAATTGTATAATAATATAGAGTAACAGTTTTATTTTCTGCCTATAGCCACCCCGGTCAGTGTGCAGTGAGAGCTGTCCTCCAGGTACCCGCATGGCAAGAAAGAAAGGGAAACCTGTGTGCTGTTTTGACTGCATCCCTTGTTCTGAGGGGAAGATCAGCAACAAGACTGGTGGGTGTTCATATTTCAATATATCAATTTACTTTAAGGACAAAAACTGTACAGCAAGGATCTTTCTCACCTGCTTTTCAGACTCCATGGAGTGCACCAGTTGTCCAGAGGATTTCTGGTCCAGCCCTCAGCGTGACCACTGTGTTCCTAAGAAAACAGAGTTTCTCTCTTACCATGAGCCTCTGGGTATCTGTTTGACAACCACATCATTGCTGGGCACATTTATTTGTGCTGTTGTCCTGGGCATCTTCACCTATCATCGTAGTACACCTATAGTACGTGCCAACAATTCAGAACTGAGTTTCCTACTCCTGGTGTCACTTAAGCTATGCTTTCTCTGTTCACTGCTGTTTATTGGTCGTCCCAGACTGTGGACATGCCAGCTGAGACATGCAGCATTTGGGATCAGCTTTGTGCTTTCTGTCTCATGTATTTTGGTAAAAACCATGGTGGTTCTGGCTGTGTTCAAGGCCTCCAAGCCAGGAGGTGGAGACAGTCTGAAGTGGTTTGGTGCAATGCAGCAGAGAGGGACAGTTATGGTTCTTACCTCTATTCAGGCAGCTATCTGCACTGCTTGGCTTGTCTCCTCCTCACCAGCTCCCCATAAAAACACTCAATATCACAATGACAAGATAGTTTATGAGTGTGTAGTTGGCTCCACAGTTGGTTTTGCAGTGCTCTTGGGTTACATTGGCTTACTAGCAACCCTTAGCTTCCTGTTGGCATTTCTGGCAAGGAACCTTCCAGATAACTTTAATGAGGCCAAACTCATCACTTTCAGCATGCTGATCTTCTGTGCTGTGTGGGTGGCCTTTGTCCCTGCTTATGTTAACTCACCAGGCAAATATGCAGATGCAGTGGAGGTATTTGCCATCTTAGCCTCCAGTTTTGGCCTCTTGGTGGCACTCTTTGGACCAAAATGCTTTATAATTCTGCTGAGACCAGAGAGGAACACAAAGAAAGCAATCATGAGTCGAGGTACCACAAAGTCATAAGAGAGAGTTTACAATAAAATGTTCAACTAGTTGAAACCAATATCTATTTTCAATTCATTCAGCAGTGAAATGCTTTTGAAACTGCCAATATTTTTAAAATTGTAATCTGCTATTTAACTTCAGAAATGTTTATACTGTAAAGAACACATTCAGAAGAAACAAAAAACAATAAAAAGCCTGAGTGTGAAACAGATTCTTGATTCATTGTTGTCCCTTTTTTTATTCACTGATGGGGCAGTGGTCACTGTGCAGTGCTTGTTCCTCTTGTCAACAATTTCAGTCTCTGGCTCAATTTTATCTCCAGAGAACATTAGAGCGAAGTGGATCTGCGAGCATCTCATCTTGGGAAGCACTCTGCAGTCCACAAAGGGTGGCATCTGTAGGTTGCCGCCCTCTGCTTGATCTTGTCAGAGGCACTCAAAATGGAAAAGGTTATGCTGGGGAACGATTGGACCTGACAAACGTCTGGATGCTCTGACTCTATTCGAGGAGAAATCTAATCAGTTGACAAACTTGCCATTGCTGAAGAAAAACTAGGAAAGTGGCCTTACTGCCTTATGTATGGTGAGATGCAGACTCAATATCCATGCCCTGACTGGCTAGCTAGTGCTAAATGCAAAAATGTTCAGTGGATTTGTGTATGATAGGAGGAGTGCTATACCCAAAGAGGCCAGTAGGGTGTGCGGCCTATGTGGAAACAGAACAGAACTATATCTCATTCTTTCAAGAAAATCTTCATATCTATTTTAAACAATTTTAGGTTTTGGGATTTTAAACAAAAGCACATTGTCATGTGCATAAAGCAGTTTTGCCATTTTTTGTTCATAGGCCACTATGAAAATACAGCTTTGGGTTTACTGACAATTATTTGTTTGCTTGGCCTCATAGTAAATAATTTTCATTTTTCTAACTGAATGTATGAGGAAAATTGTCTTAAATTGACTGTAGGTGCGTATAATAGCTGCTAGATGGCGCTTTATGTATGTAATACAGAGAGAATTCAGTAGATGTGAGCATTGCATGCTGGGATTGACCCACTTCAGCTAATGGTAGCGAGATAACAATACAGTCACGAGTGAAGTTGATGACATTTTGGGCGAGAACTACTGCCTTGTTCAGATGTTTACGAGTTTATATATGTCCGGAGTTGTTGCCTGAGGGTTTCTGACAGCTGCGACCGGAGGATCTGCTGTCTTTTATTTTATACGATTGAGGACTCCGGTGAGTGTGCTAGCTTAGCATGTTATGTTGCTAGCGGACACGTAATTCTTTCAGTTCGGTCATGATTAAGCAATATTGAACCTTTGTTATCATCAAAAACCAATTGGAGTCAACTGTAAATGTTACGCAGATGTTGAAATGACTGTATAAGCTGAGTTTTGTGTTTTAGAAAAGCATTTTTATTCACATGAGGAACGGAAATTTCACAAATTCGAGGCGCCATGTTCAAGGTTGGAAAGTTAAAAATATGCTATATGTGGGCTAATGCTCATGATTTGTACACCTGTGGGTTTTCTTGGTATTAATGTCATGTCATGTCATGATTTGTCAATGCTCTGAAAAAAGGGGATACAAACATGATGTCTACGGTTTTGATGTCTCAGGATAAAGTTCATTATTCCTTTGGTGGTCAGTGTTATAAGTTACACTTGAGTTAAAGAGAATAAGAGATAGGATACTGTACAGTTATTGATGATTGATAATTAATTTTAATTCCTGCTATGGCAGATTGGTTTTATTGAGTTGCTGGATCTGCACTCTGGGACAGCATTGATTCCAACCAGGGCTTCTATCTGACGCGAGGCAAGGTTAGAGGATCTGGATTCCTCCATCTTCATTATTTTCTTGAAGACTCACACCTGGAGCAGATAAGATCTAAAGCTGCTGGCATCAAGCAAGCAAACAAACACACACTCTGCCCTGGTAGCACATATACATTGAAACACTTGGATGAACGGATACAAACTGAGGTCCGTTTCACAAAGTAGGTTTAGTGAAAACTCTGAGTCTGTTAACCCTGAAATGAGGGAAACTCTGAGTTTTCCGTTTCACAAAGGGAGGTAACTCAAACCAGAGAAAGAGGGGTAACTCTAGCCTGTTTCACAGAGAGAGGTAACTTGCACTTGTATGGCATCCCCGTCAGCAGTGTCGTGCATCCACACTGACTTACCCCCGACAGTGTCCTGTGCGCCGAGTTCTCGCCCGGCTTTGGTGCTGACGAAAGTAGTCTGGCAAGTTGTCTGGGGTCACGAAAATAAAGCCTTTTTTCTTCTCAAAACAAATGTGTTCAAAAGAGTGATTAATTTGCATCACAAACCCTTCCTCTTAAGGTTAATCACCGGGAGATGATTATCAGACCGCGCACAGATGTTCTTGCATTTCCAGACAATTATCTTTTTGAGCGGTACTGTTTCACGTCACAGTCCATTGACATACACAACCTAATCCGTCCTTACATTTCCAACATTACCAACCAAAGTCATGCTCTCACATCCCAGCAGATATTGTGTGTTGCGCTTTTTTTTTTTCTTTTTTTTTGTTGTGCAAATGGGAGTTTTTTATACAACGTCGGAGATGCAGAACACTTGAGCAAGGCAGCTGTACGCAGAGCAGTCAGAAAAGTGTGCCTCGCCCTGAAACGGCTTCTACCCATCTTTATCATTTTCAGCTCCTCTGCCTCCGTTAGAGGTGGCGGTGCTGGGCCACCACCCGTTTTACGGGCATCTGCTTTCTTTCTGTTGGCTGAGTAGAAGTCTGTGTTAGTTTAAGGCTTAATTATTTTACAGAATATGATATAGATGAGAAGACATTTATGTTCGTGAAAACAGCATTATGTTGGGGATAAAACAACTATACAGTCAAACAGCCACTTAATATTTACTTAATGTAGAACATGATCAAAATGAGGAATCCCCATGATATTATGCCGAGGTCTAATGTTTTTATGTTTCGTCTTAAGTTGCTGCCAAGTGCGCTTCTCCCCCGCGGGATTGCACCTAAATGAAATAAATTACCACTCAAGCAGTTTCCCCCTGTAATATTATTGTGATTGCAAAGGACTACATTTAAACTAACGCACTGACCAGAGCAGCAATGTTCTCCCACGCCGTCTCCCTCTCTTTTGCTGCTGCAGCGGTGTTACACTTCCTTCTTAAAACGTGCGCAAACTCACCGTATGAGCGCATTAATATTTCCAATTCCAGCGGAGTGAAAAACGTAGCCGCCCTCTTCCCCCGTTGCCATGGTGACTCGTCGAGTCGGGGCTCCATTGACGCTGTCTTTCTATACTTGTGGTGCACGAGCTTAACCAGGTGAAACTACTCCGAGTTGATCAAACTAACCCAAATCAGCTATTCTGGAACCGAAAACTCAGAGTTTCTTATCTCAGAGTAGATCAACTCAGAGTTCAGGGTTAGACTCAGAGTCTGTTGAACCTGCTTTGTGAAACGGACCTCTGAACTCTTGGACCGGACTTTTATGAACATTGATATCTGACAGCAATGAGCTGTGAAGGGACACTTTCAGTTCTTTTTTTATTGTTTGTCTATTGGAGAATTGAATCTGAAATGTGATTCCACTTTTGTTTACTGTGAAAGTGAATATCCCTGTGTTTACCTTTACACTAACTCATCCCTCGTTGGACCTGAGTACAGTAGTCAATTAAGTGTTGTTCTTACTGGGTTACAGTTTGATTTTTCAAATTGAAGCAAACATATTAAATACATGCTATCCACCTTATTCCTGACTTTGTGAGTTTACCCATGGTTCATAGTGGTAGGTTTTGCTCTTCCGGTTGAACTGGTTGAACTCGGGGTTTACGCTAGCGTAGCTGTCATGCTCGATCTAAAAAACGGCTTTTAACACAAAGAAAGCAACAAAATTGACAAAAATTGGAGGTGGATACACAGTCCAGATGTTTCAAAAAGTCATGAGGACAGTTCTCACAGTGCCTCACCCATCAGTTCTCACGGAGTGGGTAGATGACCTGAAGCAATGGCCCGACGTTAGCTACATCGACATAGTTAATTATCTTGTTTTTCTGAAGGTGTTGGCGGCGGAGAATTACGCAGTTTCCAAAGCACAGAAGCATACAACTACCTGCACAGTAACAAAATAGGGAAAGTACTGTTGAAGAAACACAGCAAGTTTATATTTCTGAAGAAAAGTGGAGTCGTGGAGACAGGCGGCGGCTCGTGCATTGCAGGGTTAGGGAAGTCATGTAGTTATGCAGCAGCTATTCTGTGGAAGTCAGTCATAAACTCAAATATTTAATTTAGTCTCAAAGCCGCGTGCCACGCTAGTCTCCGTTCCTCCTTCCTTGGTAGGGTGTAGGGCACGGACATGTTTGTCGAAGTTGTTGATGTTCTACACAAGAAGTTTCTGAAAAAACCTTCAATTTTCATGAATTGTTGTGTCAACCAACTACAGCACATGTTGCACCTGAGCTCATTTTAAAAACAATTTAGCATTTATGACATAACACTAGGTGTTTAGGGCTAGCTAGGCAGCGGCGGTCAGTCATGCAGTTGCAAGGCAACCAGAAAAAGAAAACCGCCGGCGAAAGTATTTATCTGTCATGGCAGACCCAAAAGTTTCTGAGGAAACGGGTGGATAAAAGTAAATTAAATAACCTGCACTCCCTTGGATTTTGAAGAATAATACACATTTATTTCACATATTCCAAATCATTTAAGGTTTGTCTTGGAGAGTACATTGGCTTTATCATAAATAATGTTTTACATTTAGTGTTTCAAACTTCTAACATCAAATAATACGTTTGCATGGTTACATCCTTATATTGATTATACTACATTATAGTATTAATTCTGCTTAAGCTTGGTGTAATAAGTACACATTTCTTTTCGGAAAAACACCTTTTCCAGCTAAAACACAGTAAGTACTATCCATGTTTTTCATCATTACAAAAAGACACAGTTGAACTATCCAACAAACATAGTACAAATATCAAGTGTAGTCATATCGTTAATGAAATGTATGGGGTTTGTCAAAAGAGAAATAAAGTAAAATAAATAGAAAAGGGGAAATAAAATGTGCTTACCTGAGAAAAGAAAAAAAAATGTGGTTTGTACTTTGCTTAAACTTTGTGTGTGTGTGTGTGTGTTGCATCAACTCAATTAAGTTTGTGTGTATCATTATTATTATTATCCTGCCACTGTAGCCCTTGCCCTGATGGTTGGTGAAAATGATTTTACAATGACAAGAAGCGTGCAAAGGGGATGACATAGCCCTGCTTATAAATTTAAACAAGCCTGTATGTAGAATACAGAAACTGTTGTGAAGAGAGGAGGGCAGTCATGGGAGCTTTTCATATGAAACATTTCATCATGTGTCAATATCTTACCTTGATTTTTTTCTCCTTCCCAACTGTATACACTGCCTATTCATCTTTTCCCTCATCATGTAAATTATGGAGAAAGTTTGATCTTAATGAAATGCACAAGACTGGTGACGTGGTTCTTGGTGGGCTGTTTGAGGTCCACTACACCTCTGTCTTTCCTGCACAGACATTTACCATGGAGCCACAACAGGCCAGCTGCAAAGGGTAAGATACACAAACGCAGCAGACAGGATCAACCGTTTGTGAGGTAGAAAATCTCTGTGTTCTTCCCATACACTTTCAGTGATGTTTTCTTGAAATAAAAATGATATCCATTAAGAAAGCATATTATTGCAAATGTGAATTAAATATAATAAACATAGTTTTAGTCTTTTGTATGTGTACCCAGTTCTTATACAGCCATATTACTTTTTAGTTAATAGTGATACTTTTTGTGTTAGCTTTGATACTCTAGGATTCAGGCAAGCCATGAGCATGGCCTTTGCTATTAATGAGATCAACAACAAGTCTGATCTGCTACCTAATGTGACTCTGGGATACAGTCTATATGACAATTGTGGTGCACTTGTTGTTGGATTCAGTGGCGCATTATTACTGGCAAGTGGCCGAGAGGAGCAGTTTCTGCTTCAGCAGGACTGTTTAGGGAGCCCTCCAGTCCTCGGCATTGTTGGTGATTCATTCTCTACATCATCTATTGCCATCTCCAGTGTGCTAGGTTTATACAAAATGCCCATTGTAAGTTCTCTATCTCCTATATTTGTATTGTTGGACTTATTTATACCGCATTTGAATGTATGCCATTTAAACTGTTTATCATTTTGTAGGTGAGTTATTATTCCACATGTTCCTGCCTGAGTGATCGGAAACGGTTTCCATCCTTCTTTAGAACAATCCCAAGTGATGCCTTCCAGGTGAATAACTATTTACATCTTGAGAACTGCAAACTTTGGCTGTTTCAGGAAGTCCAGCAAGCTTGTAGAAATTGTCCCTCATGACACAAACATTTTATTTTTCTCTTAACAGCATTAATTAATTGTGATCCCACTGTGAAGCACATGAAATAATGATTTCAGCTGCATTAATTTAGGTTAGTGTTATAGATCATTTTATGAAAATATATTTGTCTATAAACTAATCTCCTCACATCAATGTATTCACTTAGGTGCGTGCTATGATTCAGATTCTGAAGCATTTTGGCTGGACTTGGGTTGGTTTGCTTGTCAGTGACGATGACTATGGATTCTATGTTGCCCAATCCTTCATATCTGACCTGGCAGACTCTGGCGAATGTTGTCTGGCTTACTTGGAGGTTTTGCCCAGGGACAGTGAACCAGTTAAACTAAGGAGAATTGTGGAAATGGTGAAGAAATCCACAGCTCGTGTTGTCATGGTGTTTGCACATGAGGCTCACTCACTTAACCTCATGAAAGAGGTTGGGCTTGTAAAAGATGTTAATGATATTATACAATTTTTTTTTTTTGTCGAACTGAAAGATTTAATAATGGTAACAAATTGTATTATGATTTCATAGCAAATACAGATCTCTACTGTGAGCCAGGATTTAGGAAATTGTACATTTGACAGAGACATCAACAGATCAGGTTGTCGTGTTTGCACATGAGATCTACATGAATTCGGAAATAGAAGAGGATGGAAATCCATTGTTTTAAGAAAATGTATCATGATAAATTATTCAAATTCTTCACTAATAGTAACTGTTTAAAAGTTAATCTTGTTGTAAGCTCAAACCACCTATTACATTTGAAAAGATTGAAGTGGTTATTTACCTTAGATCATAAGGACTTCTTTTTGAACATATGAAGACGATGCATATACTATCTGACATTACCTGTGTTAAATTGGATGTCTTGCACTGAGTACTTAATTAATACTTAATTGTTGTAATTGAAATAATATTTGTCAAAAAGCGCATGACAATTACAACATAACACTTTAAAAGAAATCTAAAACATATATTTTATACATTGCTCAATACAGGTGGTGAGGCAGAATGTGACAGGGAAGCAGTGGATAGCAAGTGACTCTTGGACACCAGCTACTCTGCTACAGACACCCCGTTTTATGCCATACCTTAGTGGCACACTGACCATCGCTATCCGCCGAGGTGAAATACCAGGGTTCAGGGAATTCCTCCTACAAATACGTCCCGACCAAAATCAAAGTGGCAGCTATGGAAATAGCATGGTGCATTTAATGTTGATCTAATCTAAAACTCCAAGACTAATACGTTGTATTTCCTGTTAATAGTGACTTCTTACTAATGTATTTCAGGTGAGACATTTTTGGGAACACATGTTTCAATGTAAATTTGATCTATCTAGCTGGGTGGAAGCTGGTGGAGCTCTCTGCACTGGACAGGAAGATATTGAAAGTGTGGAGTCTGAGTTTTTGGATGTTTCTAACCTCAGGCCTGAGTATAATATTTATAAGGCTGTGTATGCTCTGGCACATGCACTTGATGACATACTGCAGTGTAAGCCAGGGAGAGGGCATATCTGGGGACATAACTGTTCAACTGTGCAAACACTGGAGCCATGGCAGGTTTGTTATCAATATACACTCCACCTTTTATGTTTTCAAGACACCTGCTGTTTGTTTTTATTGTTATAATCCATCTATAGCTTGTAAATTATTTGCAACAGGTGAACTTTACCACACCATTTGGTGATGAAGTCTCATTTAATAAGAATGGTGATACCTTACCGATCTGTGATATTGTCAACTGGCTGTGGCTCCCTGATGGAAGAACTAAAGTTCAGAATGTGGGTGAGGTCAAGAGGTCGGTCTTCAAAGGTGAAGAACTCACAATTGATGAAGATAAAATCTTCTGGAACATTAAATTAAACAAGGTCACTTTTGCTTATTCAGACAATTTCCACAGTTTTTGACTATACATCTAAGCAGTGTATAGTAATATATAGTTACAGATTTAGTTTTCTCCCTATAGCCACCCCGCTCAGTGTGCAGTGACAGCTGTCCTCCAGGTACCCGCATGGCCAGAAAAAAGGGGGAACCTGTGTGCTGTTTTGACTGCATCCCTTGTTCTGAGGGAAAAATCAGCAATAAGACTGGTGGGTGTTCATCTTCAATATTTTTCTTTTACGTTGCAGAGATTGTACACAATAATGTACCTCATCATCTTTCCCATTTCATAGACTCCATGGAGTGCACCAGCTGTCCAGAGGACTTCTGGTCCAGCCCCCAGCGTGACCACTGTGTTCCTAAGAAAACAGAGTTTCTCTCCTACCACGAGCCTCTGGGAATCTGCTTGACAGCTGCATCGTTGTTGGGCACATTTTTCTGTGTCATCACCCTGGGCATCTTTACCTATCACCGACAAACACCTATGGTACGCGCTAATAATTCAGAACTGAGTTTCCTACTCCTGGTGTCACTTAAGCTATGCTTTCTGTGTTCACTGTTGTTTATCGGCCGTCCCAGACTGTGGACATGCCAGCTGAGACATGCAGCATTTGGGATCAGCTTTGTGCTTTCTGTCTCGTGTATTTTGGCAAAAACCCTGGTGGTTCTGGCTGTTTTCAAGGCCTCCAAGCCAGGAGGTGGAGCCAGTCTGAAGTGGTTTGGTGCAATGCAGCAGAGAGGGACAGTTATGGTTCTTACTTCTATCCAGGCAGCTATCTGCACTGATTGGCTTGTCTCTTCCTCACCAGCTCCTCATAAAAACACTCAATACCACAATGACAAGATAGTTTATGAGTGTGTAGTTGGGTCCACAGTTGGTTTTGCAGTGTTACTGGGCTACATTGGCTTACTAGCAACCCTTAGCTTCCTGTTGGCATTTCTGGCAAGGAATCTTCCAGACAACTTTAATGAGGCCAAACTCATCACTTTCAGCATGCTGATCTTCTGTGCTGTGTGGGTGGCCTTTGTCCCTGCTTATGTCAACTCTCCAGGCAAATTTGCAGATGCGGTGGAGGTATTTGCTATCTTGGCCTCCAGTTTTGGTCTCTTGTTGGCACTGTTTGGACCAAAATGTTACATAATCCTGCTGAGACCGGAGAGGAACACAAAGAAAGCAATCATGAGTCGAGGTACCACAAAGTCATAATAGACATTTTACAATGAAATGTTCAACTAGTTGAAACCAATATCTATTTTCAATTCATTCAGCAGTGAAATGCTTTTGAAACTGCCAATATTTGTCGAATTGGTATTCTGCTATTTAACTCCAGAAATGTTTGTACTGTAAAGAACACATTCAGAATAAACTAAAAACAATAAAAAGCCTGTGTGTGAAACAGATTCTTGATTAATTATTGTCCCTTTTTTACTCACTGATGGGGCAATGGTCACCATGCAGTGCTTGTGCCTCTTGTCAACAATTTCAGTCTCTGGCTCAATTTCATCTCTAGAGAACATTAGAGTGAAGTGCATCTGACTGCGAGCATCTCATCTTGAGAAGCACTTTGCAGTCCACAAAGGGTGGCATCTGTAGGTTGCCGTCCTCTGCTTGATCTTGTCAGAGGCACCCAAAATGGATAAGGTTATGATGGGGAACGTTTGGACCTGACAAACTTGTGAATAATCTGACTCTATATGTGGAGAAATCAAATAAGTTGACAAACTTGCCATTGCTGAAGAAAAACCAGGAAAGTGGCCTTTTTGCCTTATGTATGGTGAGACAAAGACTCAACATCCATGCCCTGACTGGCTAGCTAGTGCTAAATGCAAATACTCAGTGGATTTGTGTATGATAGGAGGAGTGCTATACCCAAGGAGGCCAGTAGGGTGTGTGGCATGTATGAAAACAGAACAGAACTGGCTTGTTCTTTCAAAAAAAATGTTCATATTTAATTTAAACAATTTAAGTTTGTGGATTTTAAACAACAGCAAATTATCATCTGCATATAAAGCAATTTTGTCATTTTTTGTTCATAGGCCATTTGGTCTGATTTATCAAATTGAAGCAAACATATGAAATATATTCTATGAAAAGTAAATTAAAAAAAAAACCTACACTCCCTTGGATTGTGAATAATAATACACATTTATTTCACATATTACAAATCATTTAATGTTAATCTTTGAGAGTTCATTGGCTCT
This sequence comes from Diplodus sargus, assembly GCA_903131615.1. Lineage (NCBI taxonomy): Eukaryota > Metazoa > Chordata > Actinopteri > Spariformes > Sparidae > Diplodus > Diplodus sargus. The sequence continues at coordinate 12,182,537 of CAEMYA010000018.1, forward strand.
ATCATTGAGTCAATTATGTTTTAGATTTTGTGTTTTAAACTTATAACATCAAATAATAAGTTTGCATAATTACATCCTTATATTGATTATAGTATATTACAACAATATTAATTTGCTTAAGCTTGGTGTAATACATAGCTACACCACATCAAAGATACAGAAATCTATTTCTTTTCGGAAAAACACCATGTCCAGCTAAAATACAGTAAAATACTATCCATGTCTTTCATCATCACAAAAAGACATCGTTAAACTACCCAACAAACATGGTACAAATATCAAGTGTAGTCATGTTATTAATGAAATGTATGGGGTTTGTCAAAAGAGAAATAAAGTAAAATAAATAGACAAGGGAAAATAAAATGTGCTTACCTGAGAAAGGACTACTGCACGTCGGACGGTTCTTCGGCCTCTGCCTCGTCCATTAATTCCTGATAATGGACACCTCGTCGGGCATTATCCCTTACATGATTACATCCTTATATTGATTATAATACATAATAATATTAATTTTGCTTAAGCTTGGTGTAATACATACACATTTCTTTTCGGAAAAACACCTTTTCCAGCTAAAACACAGTAAGTACTATCCATGTTTTTCATCATTACAAAAAGTGTAGTCATATCGTTGATGAAATATAAGAGGTTTGTCAAAAAAAAAATAAAGTAAAATAAATAGAAAAGGGGAAATAAAATGTGCTTACCTGAGAAAAGACAAAAATGTGGTTTGTACTTTGCTTAAACTCTTGCTAGAATAGCATTTAATGTTTAATGATAATTTGTGTGAGTGTCTGTGTGTTGCATCAACTCAGTTAGATTTATATGTGTGTGTTTATATGTTTGTATGTGTTACAATGACAGGAAGCATGCAAAGGGGATGACATAGCCCTGCTTATACATTTAAACAAGCCCGTATGTAGAATACAGAAACCAATGTGAAGAGAGGAGGGCAGTCATGGGAGCTTTTCATATTACACATTTCATCATGTGTCCATATCTTACCTTATTTTTTTTTTCCTTCCCAACTTTATACACTGCCTATTCATCTTTTCCCACATCATGTAAATTATGGAGAAAGTTTGATCTTAATGAAATGCATAAGACTGGCGACGTGGTTCTTGGTGGGCTGTTTGAGGTCCACTACACCTCTGTCTTTCCTGCACAGACATTTACCATGGAGCCACAACAGGCCAGCTGCAAAGGGTAAGATACACAAACGCAGCAGACAGGAGCAACCTTTTGTGAGCTAGAAAATCTCTGTGTTCTTCCCATACACTTTAAGTGATGTTTTCTTGAAATAAAAATGATATCCATTAAGAAAGCGTATTATTGCAAATGTGAATTAAGTATAATAAACATAGCTTTAGTCTTCTTTATGTCTACCCAGTTCTCAAACAGCCATATTACTTTTTAGTTAATAGTGATACTTTTTGTGTTAGCTTTGATACTCTAGGATTCAGGCAAGCTATGAGCATGGCCTATGCTATTAATGAGATCAACAACAAGTCCGATCTGCTACCTAATGTGACTCTGGGATACAGTCTATATGACAATTGTGGTGCACTTGTTGTTGGATTCAGTGGCGCATTATTACTGGCAAGTGGCCGAGAGGAGCAGTTTCTGCTTCAGCAGGACTGTTTAGGGAGCCCTCCAGTCCTCGGCATTGTTGGTGATTCATTCTCTACATCATCTATTGCCATCTCCAGTGTGCTAGGTTTATACAAAATGCCCATTGTAAGTGTTCAATCTTGTATATTTGTATTGTTGGACTTATTTATACAGCATTTGAATGTATGCCATTTAAACTGTGTATCATTTTGTAGGTGAGCTATTTCTCCACATGTTCCTGCCTGAGTGATCGGAAACGGTTTCCATCCTTCTTTAGAACAATCCCAAGTGATGCTTTCCAGGTGAATAATTATATCCAAGTTGAGAACTGCAAACTTTGGCTGTTTCAGGAAGTCCGGCAAGCTTGTAGACATTGTCCCTCATGACACAAACATTTTATTTTTCTCTTAACAGCATTAATTAATTGTGATCCCATTGTGAAGCATAATATGTAAATAATTTCAGCTGCATTCATTTGAGTTAGTGTTATGGGTCATTTTATGAAAATATATTTGTCTATGAACTAATCTCTTCACAACAATGTATTCACTTAGGTCCGTGCTATGATTGAGATTCTGAAACATTTTGGCTGGACTTGGGTTGGTTTGCTTGTCAGTGACGATGACTATGGATTCTATGTTGCCCAATCCTTCATATCTGACCTGGCAGACTCTGGCGAATGTTGTCTGGCTTACTTGGAGGTTTTGCCCAGGGACAGTGAACCAGCTAAACTAAGGAGAATTGTGGAAATGATGAAGAAATCCACAGCTCGTGTTGTCATGGTGTTTGCACATGAGGCTCACTCACTTAACCTCATGGAAGAGGTCGGGCTTGTAAAAGATGTTAATTATATGTTAATGATATTTTACAACTTTTTTTTTGTCAAACTGAAAGATTTAATAACGGTAACAAATTGTATTATGATTTCATAGTGAATACAAATCTCGACTGTGTGCCAGGATTTAGGAAATTGTACATTTGACAGAGACATCAACAGATCAGGTTGTTCTGTTTGCACATGAGATCTACATGAATACGCGAATAGAGGAGGATAGAAATCCATTGTTTTAAAAATGTATCATGATAAATTATTTAATTTTTAACTTATAGTAACTGTTTAAAAGTTAATCTTGTTGTTAGCTCAAACCACCTATTACATTTGAAAAGATTGAAGTGGTTATTTACCTTAGATCATAAGGACTTCTTTTTGAACATATGAAGACGATGCATATACTATTTAACATTACCTGTGTTAAATTGGATGTCTTGCACGTAGTACTTAATTAATATTTAAGTGTTGTAAGCGAAATAATATTTGTCAAAAAGTGCATGACAATTACAACATAACACTTTAACAGCAATCTAAAACATATATTTTATACATTGCTCAATATAGGTGGTGAGGCAGAATGTGACAGGGAAGCAGTGGATAGCAAGTGACTCTTGGACAGCAGCTACTCTGCTACAGACACCCCGTTTTATGCCATACCTTAGTGGCACACTGAGCATGGCTGTCCGCCGTGGTGAAATACCAGGTTTCAGGGAATTCCTTCTACAAATACGTCCCAACCAAAATCAAATTGGCAGCTATGGAAATAGCATGGTACATTTAATGTTGATCTAATCTAAAATTCCAAGAATAATACTTTATATTTTCTGTTAAAAGTGACTTATTACTAATGTATTTCAGGTGAGACATTTTTGGGAACACATGTTCCAATGTAAATTTGATCTATCTAGCCAGGTGGAAGCTGGTGGAGCTCTCTGCACTGGACAGGAAGATATTGAAAGTGTGGAGTCTGAGTTTTTAGATGTTTCTAACCTCAGGCCTGAGTATAATATTTATAAGGCTGTGTATGCTCTGGCACATGCACTTGATGACATACTGCAGTGTAAGCCAGGGAGAGGGCATTTCAGGGGACATAACTGTTCAACTGTGCAAACACTGGAGCCATGGCAGGTTTGTTATCAATATACACTCCACCTTTTATGTTTTCAAGACAGCTGCTGTTAGTTGTTATTGTTATAATCCATCTATAGCTTGTAAATTATTTGCAACAGGTGAACTTTATCACACCATTTGGTGATGAAGTCTCATTTGATGAGAATGGTGATGCTTTACCGATCTGTGATATTGTCAACTGGCTGTGGCTCCCTGATGGAAAAACTAAAGTTCAGAATGTTGGTGAGGTCAAGAGGTCAGTCTTCAAAGGTGAAGAACTCACAATTGATGAAGATAAAATCTTCTGGAACATTAAATTAAACAAGGTCACTTTTGCTTATTCAGACAATTTCCACAGTTTTTGACTAAACATCAAGGCAGTGTCTCATAATATGAAGTTACAGATTTAGTTTTCTCCCTGTAGCCACCCCGCTCAGTGTGCAGTGACAGCTGTCCTCCAGGTACCCGCATTGCCAGAAAAAAGGGGGAACCTGTGTGCTGTTTTGACTGCATCCCTTGTTCTGAGGGAAAAACCAGCAATAAGACTGGTGGGTGTTCATCTTCAATATATATATATATATATATATATATATATATATATATATATAATGTTACAGAGATTGTACACCAAAAATGCATCTCATCATCTTTCCCTTTTTATAGACTCCATGGAGTGCACCAACTGTCCTGAGGACTTCTGGTCCAGCCCTCAGCATGATCACTGTGTGCCTAAGGAGACAGAGTTTCTCTCCTACCACGAGCCCCTGGGTATCTGCTTGACAGCTGCATCGTTGTTGGGCACATTTTTCTGTGTCATCACCCTGGGCATCTTTACCTATCACCGACAAACACCTATGGTACGCGCTAATAATTCAGAACTGAGTTTCCTACTCCTGGTGTCACTTAAGCTGTGCTTCCTGTGTTCACTGCTGTTTATCGGCCGTCCCAGACTGTGGACATGCCAGCTGAGACATGCAGCATTTGGGATCAGCTTTGTGCTTTCTGTCTCATGTATATTGGTAAAAACCCTGGTGGTTCTGGCTGTTTTCAAGGCCTCCAAGCCAGGAGGGGGAGCCAGTCTGAAGTGGTTTGGTGCAATGCAGCAGAGAGGGACAGTTATTGTTCTTACCTCTATTCAGGCAGCTATCTGCACTGCTTGGCTTGTCTCTGCCTCACCAGCTCCTCATAAAAACACTCAATACCACAATGACAAGATAGTTTATGAGTGTGTAGTTGGGTCCACAGTTGGTTTTGCAGTGTTACTGGGCTACATTGGCTTACTAGCAACCCTTAGCTTCCTGTTGGCATTTCTGGCAAGAAATCTTCCAGACAACTTTAATGAGGCCAAACTCATCACTTTCAGCATGCTCATCTTCTGTGCTGTGTGGATGGCCTTTGTCCCTGCTTATGTCAACTCTCCAGGCAAATTTGCAGATGCGGTGGAGGTATTTGCTATCTTGGCCTCCAGTTTTGGTCTCTTGTTGGCGCTGTTTGGACCAAAATGTTACATAATCCTGCTGAGACCAGAGAGGAACACAAAGAAAGCAATCATGAGTCGAGGTACCACAAAGTCATGATAAACATTTGACTATGAAATGTTCAACTCGTTGAAACCAATATCTATTTTCAATTCATTCAGCAGTGAAATGCTTTTGAAACTGCCAATATTTGTTGAATTGGTGATCTGCCATTTAACTCCAGAAATGTTTGTACTGTAAAGAACACATTCAGAATAAACTAAAAACAATAAAAAGCCTGTGTGTGAAACAGATTCTTGATTAATTATTGTCCCTTTTTTACTCACTGATGGGGCAATGGTCACCATGCAGTGATTGTGCCTCTTGTCAACAATTTCAGTCTCTGGCTCAATTTCATCTCTAGAGAACATTAGAGTGAAGTGCATCTGACTGCGAGCATCTCATCTTGAGAAGCACTTTGCAGTCCACAAAGGGTGGCATCTGTAGGTTGCCGTCCTCTGCTTGATCTTGTCAGAGGCACCCAAAATGGAAAAGGTTATGCTGGGGAACGTTTGGACCTGACAAACTTGTGAATAATCTGACTCTATATGTGGAGAAATCAAATAAGTTGACAAACTTGCCATTGCTGAAGAAAAACTCAACATCCATGCCCTGACTGGCTAGCTAGTACTAAATGCAAATACTCAGTGGATTTGTGTATGATAGGAGGAGTGCTATACCCAAGGAGGCCAGTAGGGTGTGTGGCATGTATGAAAACAGAACAGAACTGGCTTGTTCTTTCAAAAAAAATGTTCATATTTAATTTAAACAATTTAAGTTTGGGGATTTTAAACAACAGCAAATTATCATCTGCATATAAAGCAATTTTGTTATATTATAACTTATATTGATTATAGTATATTACAACAATATTTATTTGCTTAAGCTTGGTGTAATACATAGCCACACCACATCAATGATTCAGAAATCTATTTCTTTTCGGATAAACACCATGTCCAGCTAAAAATCCAGTAAAATACTATCCATGTTTTTCATCATCACAAAAAGACATCGTTAAACTACCCAACAAACATGGTACAAATATCAAGTGTAGTCATGTTATTAATGAAATGTATGGGGTTTGTCAAAAAAGAAATAAAGTAAAATAAATAGACAGGGGAAAATAAAATGTGCTTACCTGAGAAAGGACTACTGCACGTCGGACGGTTCTTCGACCTCTGCCTCGTCCATTAATTCCTGACAATGGACACCTCGTCGGGCATTATCCCTTACATGATTACATCCTTATATTGATTATAATGCATTATAATATCAATTTTGCTTAAGCTTGGTGTAATACATACACATTTCTTTTCGGAAAAACACCTTTTCCAGCTAAAACACAGTAAGTACTAATCATGGTTTTCATCATTGCAAAAAGTGTAGTCATATCGTTGATAAAATATAAGAGGTTTGTCAAAAGAGAAATAAAGTAAAATAAATAGAAAAGGGGAAATAAAATGTGCTTACCTGAGAAAAGACAAAAATGTGGTTTGTACTTTGCTTAAACTCTTGCTGGAATAGCATTTAATGTTTAATGATAATTTGTGTGTGTGTCTGTGTGTTGCATCAACTCAGTTAGATTTATATGTGTATTATTATCATCCTGCCCCTGTAGCCCTTGCCCTGATGGGTGGTAAAAATTTTACAATGACAGGAAGCATGCAAAGGGGATGACATAGCCCTGCTTATAAATTTAAACAAGCCTGTATGTAGAATACAGAAACTGGTGTGAGGAGAGGAGGGCAGTCACTGGAGCTTTTCATATTACACATTTCATCATGTGTCCATATCTTACCTTATTTTTTTTTTCCTTCCCAACTTTATACACTGCCTATTCATCTTTTCCCTCATCATGTAAACTATGGAGAAAGTTTGATCTTAATGAAATGCACAAGACTGGCGACGTGGTTCTTGGTGGGCTGTTTGAGGTCCACTACACCTCTGTCTTTCCTGCACAGACATTTACCATGGAGCCACAACAGGCCAGCTGCAAAGGGTAAGATACACTAACGCAGCAGACAGCATCAACCTTTTGTGAGCTAGAAAATCTCTGTGTTCTTCCCATACACTTTAAGTGATGTTTTCTTGAAATAAAAATGACATCCATTAAGAAAGCATATTATTGTAAATGTGAATTAAGTATAATAAACATAGCTTTAGTCTTCAGTATGTGTATCCAGTTCTCAAACAGCCATATTACTTTTTAGTTAATAGTGATACTTTTTGTGTTAGCTTTGATACTCTAGGATTCAGGCAAGCTATGAGCATGGCCTTTGCTATTAATGAGATCAACAACAAGTCCGATCTGCTACCTAATGTGACTCTGGGATACAGTCTATATGACAATTGTGGTGCACTTGTTGTTGGATTCAGTGGTGCATTATTACTGGCAAGTGGCAGAGAGGAGCAGTTTCTGCTTCAGCAGGACTGTTTAGGGAGCCCTCCAGTCCTCGGCATTGTTGGTGATTCATTCTCTACATCATCTATTGCCATCTCCAGTGTGCTAGGTTTATACAAAATGCCCATTGTAAGTTTTCTATCTCGTATATTTGTATTGTTGGACTTATTTATACAGCACTTGAATGTATGCCATTTAAAAAAAGTGACATATTATTATTAGTGACATGGGTTAATTGCATTTCAACTGTATATCACTTTGTAGGTGAGTTATTTCTCCACATGTTCCTGCCTGAGTGATCGGAAACAGTTTCCATCCTTCTTTAGAACAATCCCAAGTGATGCTTTCCAGGTGAATAACTATTTACATGTTGAAAACTGCACACTTTGGCTGTTTCAGAGAATCCAGCAAGCTTGTAGATATTGTCCCTCATGACACAAACATTTTATTTTTCGTTTAACAGTATTAATTAATTGTGATTCCATTGTGAAGAATATGTAAATGATCATTTCAGCTGCATTAATTTAAGTTAGTGTTATAGGTCATTTTATGAAAATATATTTGTCTATGAACTAATCTCTTCACAACAATGTATTCACTTAGGTGCGTGCTATGATTCAGATTCTGAAACATTTTGGCTGGACTTGGGTCGGCTTGCTTGTCAGTGATGATGACTATGGATTCCATGTTGCCCAATCCTTCATATCTGACCTGGCAGACTCTGGCGAAGGTTGTCTGGCTTACTTAGAGGTTTTGCCCAGGGACAGTGAACCAGTTAAACTAAGGAGAATTGTGGAAATGATGAAGAAATCCACAGCTCGTGTTGTCATGGTGTTTGCACATGAGGGTCACTCACTTAACCTCATGGAAGAGGTTGGGCTTTTAAAAGATGTTAATTATAACTTAATGATATCATACAACTTTTTTTTTTTCGTTGAACTGAAAGATTTAATAACGTTAACATATTGTATTGTGATTTTATAGCGAATATAGATCTCTACTGTGTGCCAGGATTTAGGAAATTGTACATTTGGCAGAGACATCAACAGATCAGGTTGTTGTGTTTGCATATGAGGATAGAAATCCATTGTTTTAAAAATGTATCATGATAAATTGTTTTAATTTTTAACTAATAGTAACTGTTTAAAAGTTAATCTTGTTGTACCTCAAACCACCTATTATATTTGAAAAGATTGAAGTGGTTATTTAACATCATAAAGACGTGTTTTTGAACATATGCAGACGATACATATACTATTTAACATTACCTGTGTTAAATTGGAGGTCTTGCATATAGTATTTAATTAATACTTAATTGTTGTGAGCAAAATAATATTTGTCACAAAGCGCATGACAATGTCAACATCAAACTTAAACAGATATCTAAAACATATATTTTAAACAATACAGGTGGTGAGGCAGAATGTGACAGGGCAGCAGTGGATAGCAAGTGAAGCTTGGACAGCAGCTACTCTGCTCCAGACACCCCATCTCATGCCATACCTTAGTGGCACACTGAGCATCGCTGTCCGCCGAGGTGAAATACCAGGGTTCAGGGAATTCCTCCTACAAATACGTCCCGACCAAAATCAAACTGGCAGCTATGGAAATAGCATGGTAAATTTGATTTTTATCTAATCTAAAATTCCAAGAATAACACTTTGTATTTTCTGTTAATAGTTACTTATTACTGATGTATTTCAGGTGAGACTTTTTTGGGAGCACATGTTCCAATGTAAATTTGATCTATCTAGCCAGGTGGAAGCTGGTGGACCTCTCTGCACTGGACAGGAAGATATTGAAAGTGTAGAGTTCGAGTTTTTGGATGTTTCTAACCTCAGGCCTGAGTATAATATTTATAAGGCTGTGTATGCTCTGGCACATGCACTTGATGACATACTGCAGTGTAAGCCAGGGGGAGGACATGTCAGTGGACATCGCTGTTCAACTGTGCAAACACTGGAGCCATGGCAGGTTTGTTATCAATATACACTCCACCTTTTATGTTTTTAAGACAGTTGCTGTTAGTTGTTATTGTTATAATCCATATATAGCTTGTAAATTATTTGCAACAGGTGAACTTCACCACACCATTTGGTGATGAAGTCTCATTTAATGAGAATGGTGATGCCTTACCTATCTACGATGTCATGAACTGGCTGTGGCTCCCTGATGGAAGAACTAAAGTTCAGAATGTGGGTGAGGTCAAGAGGTCGGTCTCCAAAGGTGAAGAACTCACAATTGATGAAGACAAAATTTTCTGGAACTTTGACTCAAACAAGGTTATGCTATTTCAGACACCTATGGGTTTTTTTGGACTGCAGATAATAATAGAGTAAGTAAGTAAGTTACAGATTACGTTTTCTTCCAATAGCCGCCCAGATCAGTGTGCAGTGAGAGCTGTCCTCCAGGTACCCGCATTGCCAGGAAAAAAGGGGAACCTGTGTGCTGTTTTGACTGCATCCCTTGTTCTGAGGGAAAGATCAGCAATACGACTGGTGGGCGTTTATGCTTTAATATGTCATTTTACTGAGGACATAAACATGTATCTTTACAACAGCAAGAATCTACAATACCATCTTTTCTTTTTTTTCAGACTCCGTGGAGTGCACCAGTTGTCCTGAGGACTTCTGGTCTGGCCCCCAACGTGACCAGTGCATTTCTAAGGAAACAGAGTTTCTCTCCTACCATGAGCCTCTGGGAATCTGTTTGACAACCACTTCATTGTTTGGCACATGTGTGTGTGCTGTTGTCCTGGGCATCTTCACTTATCATCTTCAGACACCTATTGTACGGGCCAACAATTCAGAACTGAGCTTCCTACTTTTGGTGTCACTTAAGCTATGCTTTCTCTGTTCACTGCTGTTCATTGGCCGTCCCAGGCTGTGGACATGCCAGCTGAGACATGCAGCATTTGGGATCAGCTTTGTGCTTTGCGTCTCATGTATTTTGGTAAAAACCATGGTGGTTCTGGCTGTGTTCAAGGCCTCCAAGCCAGGAGGTGGAGACAGTCTGAAATGGTTTGGTGCAATGCAGCAGAGAGGAACAGTTATGGTTCTTACTTCTATCCAGGCAGCTATCTGCACTGCTTGGCTTGTCTCTGCCTCACCAGCTCCTCATAAAAACACTCAGTACCACAATGACAAGATAGTTTATGAGTGTGTAGTTGGGTCCACAGTTGGTTTTGCTGTGTTATTAGGCTACATTGGCTTATTAGCTATCCTTAGCTTTCTGTTAGCATTTCTGGCAAGGAACCTTCCAGACAACTTTAATGAGGCCAAACTCATCACTTTCAGCATGCTCATCTTCTGTGCTGTGTGGGTGGCCTTTGTTCCTGCTTATGTTAACTCACCAGGCAAATATGCAGATGCAGTGGAGGTATTTGCCATCCTGGCCTCCAGTTTTGGTCTTTTGGTGGCACTGTTTGGACCAAAATGTTTCATAATCCTATTTCGACCAGAGATGAACACAAAGAAAGCAATTATGGGTCGTGGTAAGGCAAATTCATAGTCTAGTCTAAACCAATAAGCAATATTAATTTGCGATATGCCCTATTTTACTTCAGAAATAACTACAGTGCAAAGAATACATTCAGAAGAGACTGGAAACAATAAAAAGTCTTTGTGAATCTGCGAAATAAATTATTAACATGGTTTTGCTTTCCTTTTGTGTGATCATATTCAGTAAAATGTGGTTGGCCCCCAACCAAAAAAGCCCCCTCCACAAATTTCAGGATGTTGCTTTCCACATACTAAGATAAAATGCAGAAGGAAGTATGGACGATATGATATAGTAACATTAATTCTATAAGTAACTTTTTTAATGGGCTCTATGGACATAGCACTCATCAATCACACACACATTTGCCCTCTGGAAATTTGTATGTGTGCAGTCCTAGCTAAGTATTTGTGTTACCATACATAAGGCATTCAGGTACTTTTCTACTACCCCTTCAGTAAACAGTTTAAGTTCAGGAAGGTCTGTTGGTGAAGGGCTCTGCTTGTTCTCATAGAACTACCATATCGTAGCTTTTGTTTTATCTCATGGATGCCCCGGCCTCTGCTGAATCACCACTTCTCCCCTCACAATTCTTACAACGGTGACTACTTCAGTAGGAAGTTGGGAGCACTACCCAACAAAGTCAACATGTACCTGTAACTGGGTGAGAACATGGCCAAACCCAAGGGTCTAAGATATACAACAGAGACCCTGGACATCCCTCTCCTGAGCTCACCTGAAAGCAGGTGTATGATAATTTTTTTCAATATGGTCACAAACTCTAACCTGCTTAAATGTAGAATCAACTAGGCAGTGTGGAACACAAAACATATAATATTGTTTGTGACACATATTTGCTAAAACACTTAATAAGGCATAGCATTGAAACTTGACTTTTGTATGTTGTAATACCTCATTAATTTGATATGTGTTATTAGTCCTTCCCCCAGACCGTGGCCTGATGGGTGCTGTGAATGGTATAAACAATGACGGAAAGCATGCAAATAGAATGACATAGCCCTGCATATAAAATTAAGTAACCTCGCATGAACAATAGAAACGGTCGTGAAGGGAGGAGGGCAGTTATGGGAGCTTTAACTGACATGTATTTCCTTTTGTGCATAAGCCTTATCTTGTCCTTTTTCTATTTCGGACCATTATGCTCTGCATTTTCCACTTTTCCTTCATCCTGTAAATTGCGGAGGAAGTTTCACCTTAATGAAATGCACAAGCCTGGTGATGTGGTTATAGGTGGGCTGTTTGAGGTCCATTACAGTTCTGTCTTCCCTGAGCAGACATTTACCATGGAGCCACAACAGCCAAGCTGCAAAGGGTAAGAATCACACACATAGGCTACACAGTAGATAGCATGTATCTATGCAAATGCTGGCTCATCATTCGGTGTTATCATTCAGTATAGAGTATTCATTGAAAGGATGAAAGTTTATTTGTGCTTAAATGCTTATGAAAGATAAGTAATTTCACTTTCCATGACAGTTTAAATTATACTTTTGTAATATTTAATTTCATACATGGAGATGGTTTTTTTTTTTTTTTTTTTTTTTTTT
>CAEMYA010000018.1:12195102-12206312 GCA_903131615.1 Diplodus sargus
TTTTTTTTTTTTTTTTGCAACTGTGTCATATGTTGTAAATTTATGTGTGCATATGTACCCAATTCTCATACAGCCATATTACTAATAGTGATAATCTTTGTGTTAGCTTTGATACTCTGGGGTTCAGGCAAGCTATGAGCATGGCCTTTGCTATTAATGAGATCAACAACAAGTCCTATCTGCTACCTAATGTGACTCTGGGATACAGTCTATATGACAATTGTGGTGCACTTGTTATTGGATTCAGTGGTGCGTTATCACTGGCAAGTGGTCGAGAGGAGCAGTTTCTGCTTCAGCAGAACTGCGTAGGGAGCCCTCCAGTCTTGGGGATTGTGGGTGATTCATTCTCTACATCTTCAATTGCCATCTCCAGTGTGCTAGGTTTATACAAAATGCCCATTGTAAGTTTCCAATCTTATACTTTTTGTCAAAACAAAATGTATTTTTATGTGCTGTATCTAAATTAATACAATCTCTAAAACTGACACATTGAACTTCTGAAAAATGTTTTGACAATGTGAGCTTTACCTTGGGTTTATACATACGTTTCTTTATAGGTGAGTTATTTTGCCACATGTTCCTGTTTGAGTGATCGGCAGCAGTTTCCATCCTTCTTTAGAACAATCCCAAGTGACGCCTTTCAGGTGAATCACTATTACCAAGTTGAGAGCCTGAATTTTTTTCTGTTTCAGGCAGTACAGCAAGGTTGAAGAAATTGTCCCTCATGACACAAGTCTTTTTTCTTTTTACTTTATGGGATTCATTTAATGTAATTTTTTGGTAAACAGTGTAATTTATAGAAGCTGAAGTTAATAGTATGGTTGTCCTTAACACTAATCCCTTCACACCAATATATCCATTTAGGTGCGTGCGATGATTCAGATTCTGAAGCACTTTGGTTGGACTTGGGTCGGCCTGCTGGTCAGTAATGATGACTATGGACTCCACGTTGCCCAATCCTTCCAATCCAACCTGGTTCAGACTGGTGGTGGATGTCTGGCCTACTTAGAGGTTTTGACTTGGGACAGCGACCCAAGTGAACTCAAGAGGATTGTAGATGTGATGAAGAAATCTACAGCTCGTGTGGTCATGGTGTTTGCACATGAGAGTCTCTTGATTAATCTAATGGAAGAGGTTGGGCTTAAATGAGAATTTAATTATGACATCATATATTTCTCAAACTGACCATTTTAAGTTAAAGTAACATATTGCTCTGTAAAGTAGATTTAACTGAATCATACAGCAGTGAGCAGTGATTTAGAGGATTGTAGATTTGTAAAAGACATCAACAGCTCATGTGGTCATGTTGCGCATGAGAACCACTGGAATTAACTAATGGAAGAGGATATATATATAAACTATTACGATTTAGAAATCCATGATGTTTTACACTTGTGCTTAAGTGACATGAGTCATGGGGAATTTTTGTAGACATATTTTTAATATAATGCCATACACAGGTGGTGAGGCAAAATTTGACAGGCCAGCAGTGGATTGCAAGTGAAGCTTGGACAACAGCTACTGTGTACCAGACACCTCGTCTCATGCCGTACCTGAGTGGCACACTTGGCATTGCCATCCGCCGAGGAGAAATACCAGGATTTCGGGAATTCATCTTACAAATGCGCCCTGACCAAAATGAAAACATTTATGGAAATGACATTGTAAGTATTTGATTTGACATTCTGGTCTTTAAAAACAATAACAATAATAGTAAGAATTATAAATAAGTAAATTCTAATTTTCTGTCAATTTCTGACTTTATAATACACCATATTTCAGGTTAGGCAGTTTTGGGAATCTACATTTCAGTGTAAATTTAATCCAGTTGATTGGGCAGAAGCTGGGGGAGCACTCTGCACTGGACAGGAAGATATGGAAAGGATGGAGACTGAGTTTTTGGATCTTTCTAATCTCAGGCCAGAGTACAATGTGTACAAGGCTGTGTATGCTCTGGCCTATGCCCTTGATGACATGTTGCAGTGTGAGCCAGGGAGAGGGCCTTTCAGTGGACACAGCTGTGCAACTTTGCAAACGCTGGAGCCATGGCAGGTGTGATATCAGTTTACACTCCATATCCATTTATGTTTTAAGATAGGTACTACACCTGAAGTGCATACTAAATTGATGACAAGCTAATGCTAACAAACAAGTTAGATGATAGCCTTATTATCTTGAGGGTCCAATAGTTAGACAGAAAGATATAAATAAAATGGTGTGTCCTTTCAGTTAGATACACTTTTTTTTAAATTCAGTATGAGTTATTCGCATATCTTAAACTTCAGTTTTAAATTTGTATGTCTATTATCCATTTGTAGCTTGTCCATTATTTGCAAAAGGTCAATTTCACCACAACATTTGGTGATCAAGTGTCATTTGATGAGAAGGGCGATGCCTTACCTATCTATGATGTCATGAACTGGCTGTGGCTCCCTGATGGAACAACTAAAGTTCAGAATGTGGGTGAGGTCAAGAGGTCGTTCTTCAAAGGTGAAGAACTCACAATTGATGTAGATAAAATCTTCTGGAACTTTGAATCAAACAAGGTTATTTCTGCTTTTTTGACACCTCTTCTTTTTGGACTGTAAATCTTAGCACTGTTTAATAATATAGAGTTACAGATAAAGTTTTCTCCCTATAGCCACCCCGATCAGTGTGCAGTGAAAGCTGTCCTCCAGGTACCCGCATGGCCAGAAAAAAGGGGGAACCTGTGTGCTGTTTTGACTGCATCCCTTGTTCTGAGGGAAAGATCAGCAATAACACTGGTTGGTGTTCATGCTTCAATATTTTATTTCACTTTACGAAATTATATACTGTATATATACTACATAAAGCTGTAACCATGAAGTCAAGTTTAACTGAACTTTCTATTTTTATTTACAATAATGTTGCATAGTGTATTCTATTCCATTGCCCTGCATCTATTTTACCTTTTCCTCTTTAATTGAAAGTTATACCATACTTAAAGAAAGATTAAATACAATCATACCAATAATCATTTAAACTGAAACCTATGCATTGTTGCATGTGCTGAAATCAAGATATTGGCATTTTGAGCATATACAAGTATTGCAGAGGATGTCACCTCTAAGTGCCCTGATACAACAGGGATTTATCTCACCACATTTCCCATTTTGTTAGACTCCATGGAGTGCACCAGTTGTCCTGAGGACTTCTGGTCCAGCCCCCAACGTGACCACTGTGTGCCTAAGAAAACAGAGTTTCTCTCCTACCATGAGCCTTTAGGTATTTGTTTGACAACCACCTCATTGCTTGGCACATTTGTCTGTACAGTTGTCCTGGCCATCTTCACCTATCACCGTAGTACACCTATAGTACGCGCCAACAATTCAGAACTGAGTTTCCTGCTCTTGGTGTCACTTAAGCTATGCTTCCTTTGCTCACTGCTGTTTATTGGCCACCCAAGACTGTGGACATGCCAGTTAAGACATGCAGCATTTGGGATCAGCTTTGTGCTTTCTGTCTCATGTATTTTGGTAAAAACCATGGTGGTTCTGGCTGTGTTCAAGGCCTCCAAGCCAGGAGGTGGAGACAGTCTGAAATGGTTTGGTGCAATGCAGCAGAGAGGGACAGTTATTATTCTCACTTCTATTCAGGCAGCAATCTGCACTGCTTGGCTTGTCTCTGCCTCACCAGCTCCTTATAAAAACACGCAATACCACAATGACAAGATAGTTTATGAGTGTGTAGTTGGATCAACAGTTGGTTTTGCAGTGTTATTAGGCTACATTGGTTTATTAGCTATCCTTAGCTTTCTGTTAGCATTTCTGGCAAGGAACCTTCCAGACAACTTTAATGAGGCCAAACTCATCACTTTCAGCATGCTGATCTTCTGTGCTGTGTGGGTGGCCTTTGTCCCTGCTTATGTCAATTCACCAGGCAAATATGCAGATGCAGTGGAGGTGTTTGCCATTCTGGCCTCCAGTTATGGTCTCTTGGTGGCGCTGTTTGGACCCAAATGTTTCATTATCCTGCTGAGACCAGAGAGGAACACGAAAAAAGCAATCATGGGTCGAGGTACAAGCAAGTCATAAAAAACACATTCATGTATAGTGACATGACCAGCTTGTTCAAACCAATATGTATTTTGCATTCAGTAAGTCGTGATTTGCCATTGAAATGGCCAATATATAACAAATATATCTGCATTTTAACTTCAGAAATGTTTCATTCTGATAAGTGGAATAAATAAACAAGCATTTGTGTCAAACAGAATCTGATTGTTGACCATTCTTGTCTGACCATAATCCCGGATTTAAGACTGTAAAAGGCCTTTCCTCAGTTTCCCTTTAAGTATAAAAGGTGAAAGTAAACAAATAATGCCATGTGGTTTGTTAAAACAGGTGCCCTACAAGAGCTATTTTGATTTTTAGAAAGCTCCTTTCTCCAAATAAGAGAAAGAGCAATGAGAAAAATCAGAATGTTCTTTTTAAATTACTTTCTTATGTAATTAAAACAAGTTTTAAAGGGAATAGTAATGCTTACCTATCCAGATACAACAAACAATCTACTGAAAGCTTGGGCCCACCTTTGTATGAGTCAAAAATGAAAACATGACTTGGAGCACTGCTAAAATGTCGGTCAGTCTTTATGATAGCATATCTGGACACAGATTACATTTTAATTCTAGGTGTAAATGGGGTGTAGTAGTTAGGTCATGGCCACAGCTTTTTTCTGAGTATAGCTCCTGTGTTTCTCTTTATTTCCCTCTACGACCATGTGCCTTGTTAGTCTCTCTGCGTTTGTGTGTGTGTGTTGTTTCTGTCTTGCCAATCACTGTCCTAGCTCCTGGCTCTGTGTTCACCTACACCTGCCCACCTTGCCATCTATCAGCTCATCACCTCTGCGGCAAATAAAGTCCCACTCTCTAATGCTGTGGTAGTTTGTGACTTGGGCTTCTCAAGACTCAATTATGCCCCCTGTAGGCATGAAAATAGACACGGCCGTCTGAAATGATGATGTAACCATAATTGTGCACTTGCTTCCATGAGGCCATACATCACAACATATGGAGGGAAGATTCCAGGTGAACACCGGCTCCCAGTCCCCAGTTGGCACTGTGACCAAAATCACCTTCTGGTATCCAGTTGGTGATTCAGCTGACCCACTCTGAGAGGCAGCATGTTCCTGAGCTGCAGCAGTTGCCAGTTCCAGAGCTGCCACCGTCAGCTGCTTCCCTGACTCCACCAGCACACTTGCTTGTCTGCCACCAGCCTCTAGGTCGTCCTGCAGAGTGACTGCACATCTGGTCTTCCTCCAGAGCAGCTCTTTATGCCTCCTGCCCTTCCTCAGGAGCATCTCAGCCTGTCTGGTTGTCCTGCTGCCCATCCTCCAGAGTGGTTCAGCTTAGGTCACAGGACTCCAGAGTGGCTCTGTCTGCATTGCTTGCACCCAGGCCCATGCCAAAATCTCTTCCATACTTTGGCCCTTCCTCCTGGTCTGCCCTGGCCTTGACCCCTGGTAATTTGCCTGTGGTTTCCCTCTTAGCCATTGCACTGCCCACAGACCATCTGGTGGACATCTGCACCTCTGCCCCATCCTGATCCCAGCCCACTTACCTGCAAGCATCATACATCAGGTTAACGTGTCCCCTTAGGGTTCCACACTGCAATTACAACATAAATAAGCCAATTTGGGTACACCATATATTCAGTTTAGTAAGACTGTACACTGCCTGAAACTTTTAACATGAAGTTAGCTCATCTTGCGTAAGCTCTTGATAACACCATATCAACACTACATGGTGTCATATAAGAATGACTTTATTGCTGGAAACAAAAAACATGACTAAAGTATAGTAAGATCATGCCTTACGGCATTATCAAGAGGTACAGTCAGACCATGGCAGACAAACAATCAAACAAGATGAACTTTAATTTGTCAGTATAAGAACAAAAGAAGATTGACATTAAACTGCCACACAAAATATAAAATATGTTTGCTCTCTTTTATTAGCTTAAAATATTTCCTGATATGACATACAACTTTAAAAAATGTTTTTGTTTTTTTTCAGTTATAATGACAAATGTGTGTGTGTATATCATGTTCTGCCCCCATAGCCTCATGGGGGATCTAAAAGAGTAAACAACGACGGAAAGCATACAGGATGACATAGCCCTGTATATAAATTGAAGTAACTGTGTATGATGAACAGTTGTAAAAGGAGGAGGAGGGCAGTTATGGGAGCTTTTCTTGACTCATATTTCTTCTTGTGCATTTACCTTATCTTTCTCTTCTTCTCGTTCCCCTCCTCATGCTCGGCATCCCCTTTATCCTTAACTTGCAATTTACAAAGAAAGTTTGATCTTAATGAAATGCACAAGCCTGGTGATGTGGTTCTAGGTGGGCTGTTTGAGGTCCACTACACCTCTGTATTTCCTGAGCTGACATTTACCACAGAGCCACAACAGCCCAGCTGCCAAGGGTAAGTTTGACACATATACAGCAGACAGCATTAATTGGTGCAAATGATGCTTCCTTTTCATATTATTTATGGTAAAGGACATGGTGACAAAAGCTTTTCCTGACATCTGTAGTGATACTTCTAAATTACAAAAAAAAGAACAAAGTTCAGTATTAGTATTCAGTATTCATTCAATATAGAGTATTCATTGAAAGTTTCTTTGTGCTTAAATGCTTATGCAATATGACTTCACTTTCCATGACAGCTGAAATGATACTTTTTTAATATTTAATTACATACGTAAAAATGTTTTGTTTTTTGTTTGTTTTTTGCAACTGCGTCTGTTGTAAAGTCTTTTGTGTATATGTACCCAGTTCTCATACAGCCAAAGTTACCTAGTTAATTGTGATATTTTGTGTGTTAGTTTTGATACTCTAGGGTTCAGGCATGCCATGACCATGGCCTTTGCTATCGACGAGATCAACAACAACTCCAATCTGCTATCTAATGTGACTCTGGGATACAGTCTTTATGATAACTGTGGAGCACTTGTTGTTGGATTCACTGGTGCTTTATCACTGGCAAGTGGCAGAGAGGGGCAGTTTCTGCTTCAGGAGAACTGTTTAGGGAGCCCTCCAGTCCTGGGGATTGTGGGTGATCACTATTCAACATTTTCTATTGCCATGGCCAATGTACTGGGTTTATACAAAATGCCCATTGTAAGTTTTCTGTCTTTGATATCCTGTTCTGTTGTATTTTTAGTGTACATTTATAGATTATCTTTATCTTTAACACTGTTAAAATATGACTGTTTGAATAGGTTATATCAGGTATTTGACTGGGTCTGAGTTGACTCTGAAATTATTTGTGTGCATTTGTTTTTTCATAGGTGAGTTATTTTGCCACATGTTCCTGTCTGAGTGATCGGCAGCGGTTTCCATCCTTTTTTCGAACAATCCCAAGTGATGCATTTCAGGTAAAACATAATTTGCAAAATTAGGAACAGAAGACAAGCTTTCACAGGAAGCGCAGCCAGCATGTAAAATATGGTCTTGGAGACAATCATTTTCTTTATTCTTAACGAGATTAAGTAACCCTGATTCCATAGTAAAGTTATATCTAATAGTACAATCTTCAATCTTCTGATTAAAGATACTCATATATCTTGCTTGAAGAGAATTCATTAGATTAGCACTTATCCCTTCAAAGTAATATTATTATCAATTATGAAACATGTTTGAATATGTAATGTCTATGAACTAAGGTATAAGGTTGCACATATAATTGAAAAAGTATTTGTGTCTGTGCAATAATACCTTCACACCAATATATCCACTTAGGTGCGTGCCATGATTCAAATTCTAAAACACTTTGGCTGGACTTGGGTCGGCTTGCTGGTCAGTGATGATGACTATGGACACCATGTTGCCCAATCCTTCCATTCTGACCTGGTTCAGTCTGATGGAGGTTGTCTGGCCTACTTAGAGGTTTTACCCTGGGACAGTGACGCAAGTGTATTACAGAGGATTGTGCATAAGTTAAAGACATCAACAGCCCGTGTTGTCATGGTGTTTGCACATGAAATCCACATGATGCATCTAATGGAAGAGGTTGGAATTTAGATGTAATATAGATTAGAAATCCATGATTGTCAGAAACCTACCATGATGAGATTTCTTGTTTTCTTTTTTGTCTTCTATTATTATCTTTTGTTTGTCTAACCAAAATTAATTCTCAATTTTTTTGTGAATCATCATTTTCAATCAAACCAAATTTGATTGATTTGCAAAAGCACATTTCAATTCCAGTTGGATCATCGTCATGTTAAATTAAATTCATACATTATTAACTTTATAATAACTGTTAATTGTTTTTAATTTACAATACCATTTGCAGACCTTATTGTTAACTTGAACACCTTGTACTTAATGGTATTTTTAACATCTATGCTTACATGCCTTAAAAAATAGCTGCATAATAGACTAAACAATATTTGCTACAAAGCTTACTGTATTTTTTCAACAGTGGTCTGAAACATACATTTTCTTTAATGCCTTACTCAGGTGATGAGGCAGAATGTGACAGACCTGCAGTGGATAGCCAGTGAAGCTTTGACAACGGCTACTGTGCTTCAGACACCCCGTCTAATGCCGTACCTGAGCGGCACATTGGGCATCGCCATCCGTCGAGGAGAAATACCAGGGCTCAGGAAATTCCTCTTACAAATACGTCCCAACATGAATGACAATGGCAACTATGTGAATAGCATGGTAAGAGTTCAGTCTTACGATTTGATGTAAAATTGCAAGAATAATATAATGTTATTTCTATTAATTATTGCTTCTATATATCTCAGGTGAGGCAGTTTTGGGAATACACATTTCGATGTAAATTTGACCCAGAGGGTTGGGTGGGAGCTAGTGGAGCACTCTGCACTGGACAAGAAGATATTGAAAGAGTGGCAACTGAGTTTTTTGATCTTTCCAACCTCAGGCCAGAGTATAATGTTTACAAGGCTGTGTATGCTCTGGCTTATGCCCTTGATGACATGCTGCAGTGTGAGCCAGGGAGAGGGCCTTTCAGTGGGCACAGCTGTGCCACTTTGCAAACGCTGGAGCCATGGCAGGTGTGATATCAGTTTACACTCCACCTGTTTATGTTTTCAAAAAAGCTGCTTCACCCTGAGGTACATACTGAATTTAGTTTTGTGAGTACAGATTATTGTCAAATAAAACACAATCTGTCATACTGACATTGGTGCACTTCATGATATACTTTAAAAAGTAATATGTTAATTTTATTTTACATTTAATACTAGAGGTTGCAGGATTTAACACAGTCCCTTTTTGTTTTGCGCATATGATTACTACTGGTATTAAACCACTAAGACATAAATGAAAATGTCATGAT
The DNA here is from genome assembly GCA_903131615.1 of Diplodus sargus. NCBI lineage: Eukaryota > Metazoa > Chordata > Actinopteri > Spariformes > Sparidae > Diplodus > Diplodus sargus. Next base: position 12,204,437 of record CAEMYA010000018.1, read on the forward strand.
TTTGTTGCAGATCATTTAAACGGTAAGATAAACCTCTGTTTGGATGGGGACTGTCAATGTCCTTATCTAATATTCTTCAATATTTCTATCATATTTTTGTAGCTTATCCATTATTTGCAAAAGGTCAACTACACGACAGGATTTGGCGATGAAGTATCATTTGATAAGAATGGTGATGCATTACCGATCTATGATGTCATGAACTGGCTGTGGCTCCCTGATGGAGGAACGAAAGTTCAGAATGTGGGTGAGGTCAAGAGGTCGGCCTTCAAAGGTGAAGAGCTCACAATTCATGAAGAAAAAATCTTCTGGAACTTTGAATCAAACAAGGTTATTTCTGCCGTTTCTGACTAGTCTCTTTTATTTGGACTGCACACAGTACATCTGCAGTGTTTAACAATATGAAAAGGGGAAATTTACTTTTCCTTGCAGCCACCTCGATCAGTGTGCAGTGAAAGCTGTCCTCCAGGTCACCGCATGGCCAGAAAGAAAGGGGAACCTGTGTGCTGTTTTGACTGCATCCTTTGTTCTGAGGGAAAGTTCAGCAATAAAACTGGTGGGTTCTCATTTTTATTGCATTTTTTACTTTATGGATGATTATCTCACTATTGTCCCCTTTATATTAGACTCCATGGAGTGCACCAGCTGTCCTGAGGACTTGTGGTCAAGCCCCCAGCGTGACCACTGTGTACCTAAGAAAACAGAGTTTCTCTCCTACCATGAGCCTCTGGGAATCTGCCTGACAGTTACCTCATTACTTGGCACATTTATCTGTGCTGTTGTCCTTGGCATATTCACCTATCACCGTAGTACACCTATAGTACGTGCCAACAATTCAGAACTGAGTTTCCTGCTCTTGGTGTCACTTAAGCTTTGTTTCCTCTGCTCACTACTGTTTATTGGCTACCCAAGACTGTGGACATGCCAGTTGAGACATGCAGCATTTGGGATCAGCTTTGTGCTTTCTGTCTCATGCATTTTAGTTAAAACCATGGTGGTTCTGGCTGTGTTCAAGGCCTCCAAGCCAGGAGGTGGCGCCAACCTCAAGTGGTTTGGTGCTGTGCAGCAAAGGGGAACAGTTTTAGCTCTCACTTGCATTCAGGCAGCAATTTGCACTGCTTGGATTGTATCTGCTTCACCAGAGCCTCATAAAAACACTCAGTATCACAATGACAAGATAGTTTATGAGTGTGTAGTTGGGTCCACAGTTGGTTTTGCAGTGCTAATGGGTTACATTGGCTTACTGGCTATCCTTAGCTTCCTGTTAGCGTTTCTGGCAAGGAACCTTCCAGACAACTTTAATGAGGCCAAACTCATCACTTTCAGCATGCTGATCTTCTGTGCTGTGTGGGTGGCCTTTGTCCCTGCTTATGTCAACTCACCAGGCAAATATGCAGATGCAGTGGAGGTATTCGCAATCCTGGCCTCCAGTTTTGGTCTCTTGGTGGCACTGTTTGGACCCAAATGTTACATTATTCTGATGAGGCCAGAGAAGAACACAAAGAAAGCGATCATGGCTCGAGGAACCACGAAACTATGACTTTAGCAAAACATTTTGATTAAAGATTTTACATTATTAATGTTATTCCTGCCTGATGATTTAATTTCTCCAGGATTCTACATTCTACAACAAATAAAACATTTTTAACTGCATGGACAATTCTACGATTCCACATCATGGTGAAGGTTATTGAAGAATTCTCATGAACTTAAAGGAGAACTTCGGTCAATTTCAACATCAGCTTTATTACTCAAGCTACCCTTGACTTGCCAGTACTGAAAACGCGAACACTTTTGGTCCACCCCTTACAGGGCTCCTTGAACGGAGAGTTAGCATTGACAGCTAACATCGTGGGGTAACAACTTTACACTGTGT
>CAEMYA010000018.1:12208972-12254910 GCA_903131615.1 Diplodus sargus
TTTTATACAATTTTTTATTCTTCTACCGATCTTCATTTCAGCTTCCCTGCCTCCGTTACAGGTGGCGGTGCTGGACCACCACCTGTTTTACGGGCATCTGCTTCTTTCTGTTGGCTGTGTTAGTTTAAATAGGCTTAATTATTTAACAGAAGTTGATATAGATGAGAAGACATTTATGTTCGTGAAAACAGCATTATGTTGGGGATAAAACAACTATTCAGTCAAACAGCCACTTAGCCTAATATTTACTTTACAATGTAAAACATGATCAAACTGAGGAATCATGAGATTATGCTGAGGTCTAATGTTTATATGTTTCATCTTAAGCTGCTGCCAAGTGCGCTTCTCCCCCGCGGGGTTGCACCTAAATGAAATAAATTAATAGGCGACCACTCATGTAGTTTCCCCCTGTAATATTATTGTGATTTCAAAGGACTACATTTAAACTAATGCGTTGACCCGAGCAGTGATGTTCTCCCACGCCGTCTCCCTCTCTTTTGCTGCTGCAGCGGTGTTACACTTCCTTCTAAAAACGTGCGCAAACTCACAGTATGAGCGTATTAATATTTCCAATTCCAGTGGGGTGAAAAACGTAGCCGCCCTCTTCCCCGTTGCCATGGTGACTCGTCGAATCGGGGCTCCATTGACGCTGTCTTTCTATACTTGTGGTGCACGCGCTTAACTCCAGGTGAAACTGCTCCGAGTCGATCAAACTAACCCAAATCAGCTGTTCTGGAACCGAAAACTCAGAGTTTCCTATCTCAGAGTAGATCAACTCAGAGTTCAGGGTTAGACTCAGAGTTTGTTGAACCTGCTTTGTGAAACGGACCTCAGGACAGGCCAGAACCGCTCCAGTTTGTTGTCATCTAGGATAATGTCAGTTTCCATCGGGCTGCTCTGGTCCGGGACTGGTTCACCAACCATAATAGATTTATGGCACTCAACTTGCCACCATACACAACATTTTTTTTAAAGATTTTTTTGAGGCATAGATGCCTTTATTTGACAGTGGACAGACAGAGAGGAGGTGTGACATGCAGTAAAGGTCCTCCTGCTGGATTTAAACCGGGGTCCACAGCATACATAGCATCCTCTCTAACCACTTGACTACCTGCGTACTGCATACACCCCATTTTTTAATCCAATTGAGAAGTTCTTTTCAGCATGGCGCTGGAAAGTTTATGACAGTCAGCCACATGCCCGCATGCGTCTTCTACAAGCCATGGAAGAGACATGCGGCGACATTGAGGTGAGGTCCATACAGGGTTGGATATGGCAGGCATGGCGATATTTCAGCTGTTGCTTGGCAAGGGAGGACATTGCCTGTGATGTGGATGAGGTGATGTGGCCAAATGCCAACAGGAGACAGGATCCACAGCCTAAATGTCTTCCAGTCATTCGCTTACAACACTATGTTTTGTAGAACATTCTAGTTGTATCATGTCTTTGTGTTTTTGTTTTTGTTTTTTACTTTTGCAAAAAACAAAAAACAAAAAACAAAATCTGAAATGTCTCCATTTTGTTTTTATGTGTCTATATCAACTGTAGTGGATCAATCTTTAAAAAAAAAAATATGTATGAGACTTTTAAACTAAAAAAACATCCAAAGTACTGAATCCAGCTGTGTTTTGCATAAAGCACATCTGTGTATTGTTGCTGCTGGGAAAGAGTGCAAACAAAGGTGCATGTGTTTAATGTTTTGATGCTAAAAACAGTTTTGAAATGGGATTGTTAGGTTTTGCTTCAAGAGTTTCATTTTGCCGTATAAGTTTGGAGTTTATCTCCATGTGCTGTGTCTTACTCGACCTGTGTGTTAAGTTATGACACAGTGAGCCAAAGTCTGCAACATGTGTGTAAGCATTCGACAAAAACTGTAACAACATTATTTACAAATCAACGTCAAATTACTTGTGAATAAAAATATTTATGATAATGAACACAAAATATGATTGTAATTTATAAGCCACAACGCACCAATCATTCATCATCTAAAAACAAAAATTTGGGTTGGAAATTTGCATGACCTGAGATTTTATCAAAAATGCTGAAATGAATTCTGCCTCAACACAATTTTTTTTAACAAATATAATGCATTACAGCCCCTGCCCCTGTTTTTGCTTATGCCCCAATACTCTAATGGGTGGTGCGTAAGATTAAACAATACCACAAGTCAATAAAAGAGGTTAACAGTTATCAAACTGGGCTCTGAAAAGGGATGAACAGGAGAAAAGTCATGTGGGCATTTTTAGAGACCAACTTTCTCTTGCTTATGTATTTCACATTGTTGTATTCCTACTTCTCTGGTGTTATGTCCTCCCCTCTTTATTCCTCGTCATGTCTGTTACAGGGACAGTTTAATCTGAATGGGCTGCACAAGGCTGGAGATGTGGTTCTAGGTGGGCTGTTTGAGATCCACTTTTTTTCTGTCTTTCCTGACCTATCCTTTACCTCAGAGCCACAACAGCCTACCTGCCACGGGTGAGTTTATCAGGGAAGCAGCAAAAGCAGAAACTGGGCAAAATCTATTCTATTGCCTGAATGCATCTATATATATTTATGCAATTACTGTGAAATTATAACATTTTGTATGTATGCCATTTTAAATATTTTATTTATTTGCACGCTTTGATTCTATAAATGTTGTTATTCAGCTGTCTTAATTGTAAAATCTGTAATTGTGCAACTTCAAATTTTAAATTATGTTGTACTCATCAGTACTGAACAGTGGTCATTTTTGTGTTAGTTTTGATATTCTAGGATTCAGGCAGGCCCAAACCATGGCCTTTGCTATTGATGAGATTAACAGAAACTCCAACTTGCTACCTAATGTGACTCTGGGATACAGTCTTTATGATAACTGTGTGAAACTTGGGATTGGATTTCGTGCAGCATTATCCTTAGTCAGTGGTCAAGAAGATACATTTATATTAGACGAGACCTGTGCAGGAACCCCTCCTGTCATAGGAATTGTGGGTGATTCTTCCTCTACACGTTCTATTGCCATATCCTCTGTCGTAGGTTTGTACAGAATACCAATGGTAAGTTTTCCACCTTTCAATCTAATAATTGTGTTGGATCATTTTGATGTAGTTCCAAATGCACTGTCAGTTGTACACACAGAGAAATTGACCTTAAAATGTAAAGGAGCTTAAAAGGGCTTTGAATGTTTTCAGGATGTACAGTCTGTGTCTTTCACAGGTGAGTTATTTTGCCACATGTGCCTGTCTGAGTGACCGGCAGAAGTTTCCATCCTTCTTTAGGACGATCCCAAGTGATACTTTCCAGGTGACTATGTGTCAGCAAAATGAACATGCTTCCTAACAAATATGCAACAAAAAAATGAATTCTTTCTACATGAAAACGAGCCACTCTGTGTGTCACTTATGGGGGTGTTGTGTCTCCAATAACAAACCTGAGAGGCAATAATCAGACAAGGTCCACTGTTGAACCTGTTTAGCAGGTTTTCCACTGAGAGATTACTGCAGAGTGTGCACTAACCCCTTCACCGAAGAATTAATATTTTAGCCTATGCACTAATCTCTCCAATGTGTACTTTCTTAGGTGCGTGCTATGATTCAGATTTTGAACCACTTTGGCTGGAGTTGGGCAGGTCTGCTGGTCAGTGATGATGACTATGGACTCCATGCTGCTCGATCCTTCCAATCTGACCTGGTGCAGTCTGGCAGAGGTTGTTTGGCTTACTTTGAGATTTTGCCCTGGGGAACTGGCCAAGCTGAACTAAGGAGGATTGTGGATGTGATGAAGAAATCTACAGCTCGTGTGGTCATTGTGTTTGCGCATGAGAGTCACATGATTAACCTCATGGAAGAGGTTGGGCTTAAAAATACAAATGAATATTGTTATGCATCCTAAAGTTTTAGATTTAAAACTGCATGATTTAAGTTGCAATGATATATTCCCCTTTGACAAATATACTGTATATTTAATGTAATAAGTCAAACCTCAGTGTTGACTGCCCTGTTAAGGAATCAGGTATTAAAATAAATTACACAAAATGTCAGTTGTGATGATATGCATCATTTTGATATTAAAACTGTGTAAAAGATTAGATCTCCATATGAACAAGTAAGACAAGATATCAAATGTGTGGGTTTCAAAGGACGAGACACTAACTTTCATGGCAGTTTGAATTCATTTATTTTATATACAGGTGGTAAGGCAGAATGTGACAGGCCTGCAGTGGATGGCCAGTGAGGCCTGGACAGCTGCTACTGTCCTCCAGACCCCTGACCTCATGCCGTACCTGGCTGGCACACTGGGCATTGCCATCCGTCAAGGAGAAATACCGGGCTTCAGGAAATTCCTTCTACAGATCCACCCTGACCTACACCACAACAACAGCTATGGAAATAGCATAGTGAGATTTTAACTGTGTAATTTGATCTGTTATTTGTAAGATTAATATTTAGTCATCATTTATAACACTGTTTTGGATATATTTCAGGTAAACCAGTTTTGGGAATTCACATTTCAGTGTAGATTTGCACCACCTCCAGCAGGTTGGTTGGAGGATGGGGGAGCATTATGTACTGGACAGGAAAAGCTAGAGGATGTGGAGACTGAGTTTTTGGACATTTCAAACCTCAGGCCTGAGTATAATGTGTACAAGGCTGTGTATGCATTGGCCTATGCCCTTGATGACATGCTGCAGTGTGAGCCAGGGAGAGGGCCTTTCAGCGGGCACAGCTGTGGCAATTTACAAAGACTGAAACCATGGCAGGTGTGATATTAGTTGACACTCCATGTGTTATGACTGAATCATATGGTTAAGTATTTCCTGCAAAGTGATGTTCAGGGTATGTAATTATAAACAGGGCTCAAATAAACAGAAAACCAGTGTTAGGGTAACACATTGCTTTTGTAATGCAAAACATTACACTAATATACGTGTTACTAATAATATTTCAGAAATATATTTCTGTAGTTATATCATGTAACACGTTACAATCCATATTACCGACCAAATTGAAATGTTTATTGTTTTTTTAAGACTTCATCCACACCAACATAACCATAATAATAAAGGCCCTGTGTGTTTTATATGGCAGAGCCTATAAGTTGTTTGTTCAGTCTCTATGTGACTGAAATGAGCTGTATTACATAGGCCTCACGAAGAAGCATGAGGAAAGTAGTTGAAAGGTTATCCCCTCACAGCAGGCTGATAGTAGTGGATAGTATTATTAGGTCAATGATTCATGTGTAGAACTACCCCTGTGTTCACCATGACATAATTTTCTTATCTGTCGTCTTTGGTTTTCCTCTGTCCCTTATTCTTACATAATTAGTTAGTTTATTACCTGGAAAAGATCAACTTCACCACACCATTCGGTGATCAGGTGTCATTTGATGAAAATGGTGATGCCTTACCTATCTATGATGTCATGAACTGGCTGTGGCTTCCTGATGGAACAACTAAAGTTCAGAATGTGGGTGAGGTCAAGAGGTCGGCCTTCGAAGGTGAAGAACTCGCAATTGATGAAGATAAAATCTTCTGGAACTTTGAATCAAAAAAGGTTACTTCTGACTTTTCATACACTTCATTGATAACTTATTATTACACTGTAACATGATAAATAATAACATACTTACTTTTCTCCTTATAGCTGCGTTCAGTGTGCAGTGAAAGCTGTCCTCCAGGTACACGCATGGCTAGAAAGAAAGGGGAACCTGTGTGCTGCTTTGACTGCATCCCTTGTTCTGAGGGGAAAATCAGTAATGAGACAGGTTGGTATTTAGTTTCAAACATTTCAGTTTGGAAACATAAACATGTATCTCAAGTGTTTCTGTATTTTTAATAGACTCCATGGAGTGCACCAGTTGTCCAGAGGACTTCTGGTCCAGCCCCCAGCGTGACCACTGTGTTCCTAAGAAGACAGAGTTTCTCTCCTACCATGAGCCTCTGGGTTTCTGCTTGACAGCTGCCTCCTTGCTGGGCACATGTATGTGTGCTGTTGCCCTGGGCATCTTTATCTATCATCGCAGAACACCCATAGTACGCGCCAACAATTCAGAACTGAGTTTCCAGCTTTTGCTGTCCCTTAAGTTATGTTTCCTATGTTCACTGCTGTTTATTGGTCGTCCCAGGCTGTGGACATGCCAGTTGAGACATGCAGCATTTGGGATCAGCTTTGTGCTTTGTGTCTCATGTATTCTGGTGAAAACCATGGTGGTTCTGGCTGTGTTCAAGGCCTCCAAGCCAGGAGGTGAAACCAGCCTGAAGTGGTTTGGTGTTTTGCAACAGAGAGGGACAGTTATTGTTCTTACTTCTGTTCAGGCAGCAATCTGCACTGCCTGGATTGTATGTGCCTCACCTGTTCCTCATAAAAACACTCAATACCACAATGACAAGGTAGTTTATGAGTGTGTAGTTGGGTCCACAGTTGGTTTTACTGTGTTACTGGGCTATATTGGCTTCTTGGCTATACTCAGTTTTCTGATTGCATTCATAGCAAGGGATCTTCCAGATAGTTTCAATGAGGCCAAACTCATCACTTTCAGCATGCTGATCTTCTGTGCTGTGTGGGTGGCCTTTGTCCCTGCTTATATCAGCTCACCAGGCAGATATGCAGATGCAGTGGAGGTATTTGCCATCCTGGCCTCCAGTTTTGGTCTCTTGGTGGCACTGTTTGGACCCAAATGTTACATAATCCTGCTGAGACCAGAGATGAACACAAAGAAAGCAATAATGGGTCGAGGCACCCATTCATAACTGTGAATAATTTAATGTGACAGGTTAATCTTTTCTATACAAAATACAAAACTACACCCAGAAAAGTAGGACAATAGTATAAATGTTAAGATTAGTAAGGCAGGGATCCAGGCAGGAAATAGTACTAATGCTTTTGTGACTTTCCATGGTATAAGTTAACCTCACAACTGATCAAACTGTTAATTACTTCTCTGAACAAATTGTGCAGACTTGTTTGGTTCATTTCACATTGTTATATGAATTACATTTTGCTCAGCTCTGAGCAGTTCAGACACGACTGTATCTCCCAGCTCTGCCTGCACCTACTTGGCAAAACCTCACAACACACACATTTTCCACCGAGAGTTGAATTTGCACTGCTGGTGATTCGGATGCACGAAAAATGTAAACTGAACGCCCCATAAGAGCTGTTTCCCTTATCATAGCTTTAGGTCAGGGGGAATAGAGCAGAGTTTATTGATGTGCACTCCATATTAATGCGGTGAGAACTGTTGATGAATTTCCATTCATCTGATCAACATAGGCGTGAATGGAGATTCGGGAGACACAATGTGGGATTGAGGAGGACAGGGTCAACAGTGCATGTGTAATGCCATGCAAGTTCTAAAAGATACTTCACAGTCTGTGACTATTTAACACAGAATACTAAGTTATATTGTAATTGATGGAAGAATTTTGAGTTTTGTCTATCATGGAGCCAGTGCGTCTCTTGTATGAGATATAGTGAATGTTATATGCAAGAGGAACAAGAATGCGACCTTTGTTACTTGAGAGTCAGCACACCTTATTTCCCCAGTTGCTCAATACAACAGTTCCTCTATGACCAAGATATGGTGTAAGGAGGGGATGAAGAACCTCTGCATACACAGAAGCTTGTCACCCTGTGCATGATCCAGCATAACTTCACCTCCCGGGTGAATAGTGTGGGAGATGAATGTTGACAAATTTACAACTATGAACTTATGAGACTTAACATTTGGAAATTATGTTACAAAAAATGACAACTCCTTTACAGGTTTCTGTCTGTACTCATAGACGAACATTTACAGTGTTGTATCCTTGTATTTAGTGTGCTTGTATTCGTATTGACATGAATATGAATATTGAACAAGCAATGTAATGAGTAAATCTACAACATTACAATTTATACAAAGGTCTAATGGTTAACCTACATTGGATACATGTTTCTGGAAAACTGATCCTAGAAATAATTTAATAAATGACTATGTGCCATACACAAGATATCCATCAAAGAAATGAGGAGAATTTATTATTTCACCATTTGCATCAACTGTGTTAATGTTTGATAGTGAATTAAACAAACTCAGGAATGGTTTTGAATTCAATCTGGTGAATTTAGGTCAAGCTTTGAATTGCACTTAATACAGAGTGCCATTTATCATATATATATATATATATATGCGCGCACAACTTTTGACACCCGGAAAAAACACGCACTGTTGATGCCCCAGTGATGGTGAGCTTAAACCCACATGCTAGAAAAGACTGCACCAGAACATGGACATATAAATGAATATATAATAATATAATATATAATAAATCATCAGAGCCAGCCGCTCCATAATAAAAACATGTCTTTCCGTCATTCATTATCTATGTCTACCTCTTCATCTTCCTCTTTTTTTGTTTTGTTCTCCCTTTTGCTCACATTCCTCACTGTCCTGTCTGTCTCCCTGGTGTGCCGGCTCAGCTGTGTCGCTAACATTAGTGCTGGTGCTAGGTGAAGCTGCACTTGATTTTAAAAACAAATCAGTCAGTTTGCAGCATTGTTCACCATCAGTAGACAGTGCTCTCTTAGAATGATCTCTCTTTTTCTCCGCTCCCCCCTTGTGTCGCTTGATGCCTCGATTCATTTTTTTTTTGCTAGCTTAATCTCAGTCAACTTCCAACTTCCAATCTCCAATTTCCAACAACCACGCAGACTGGTCTACTCGATACAGTCTTGAAATTCCCAGAAGGCATTGCTTCATTTTAACTTTTGCAAACAAATAATCAAATTTAAAAAATGCAGGTAGATTTGTTTTATTTCAAACCGTACAAACGTTTTTGAATATCTGAATAAGACATTTCACTACAAATCGATGCAGACTGATATAAAAGTTTGTGACTATAGACTGTAGTAACCATGACTGTGATATACTGACTTGTATGTGGTATATAAATACTGATGAAATTGCCATGGTGTGGTGTGAGAAAGACTTGGAGAAATTTGGCTGTCTCTTAAGCATAAGAACATTAGTTTTCTTTGAAAGGGAGCTGAGACAAATGATCTTGGGGCTGCATGGCTGCGACAAACATGCCACTCTCTGATTGATCAACGAGCCCAAATGGCCCACGAGGGCCGGCGGCTCCTCTGGTATCTGCTGCATCACCAGTCTGTCACTGGTTAGGGTTAGAGCCAGAGTGTACCAGGTGTGCCAGGTCAGATTGGAAGGTTCAAACAGCATGCAGTTCATCGTCATCATCACTGACCAGCAAACCTGCCCAACTCTAGCCAAAGTGGTTCACAATCTGAATCATAGCACGCATCTAAGTGAATATAGAGATTAGTGGGCAGGCTGAATTACTCTTTCTTAATAAGTTTCATCATTCACAGACTAATTCTGCCATAATGCAGAATCATAAAAGGCCCTGCCCATATTTTTTCGTATACACCAATAGGTGGTGCATAAGATTAAACAAAGCTTCAAGTCAATAAAAGAGGTGAACATTGATAAAACTTGATGACTGGGTTCAGAAAAGGGATGAACAGGAGGAAAGTCATGTGGCCATATTTAAATATTAAATTGCTATTGTTCATGTATTTCATGTTGTTGTATTCCTACTCTTCTTCTGCTGTGTGTCAGTTGCAGGGACACTTTCATTTTAATGGTAGACACAAGGCTGGAGATGTGCTTCTAGGGGGGCTATTTGGGATGCACTTTTTTTCTGTCTTTCCTGACTTGTCTTTTACCTCAGAGCCACAACAGCCTACCTGCCATGGGTGAGTGTCTGTGAATGAAAAAGCAAAAAACAGAAACTGCAGAGAATCAATTTCATAAATCTAGTGTATTTTTGATCATCAAATATTACTCTGACAGAGTTATGTTGTCTATTTACCAATTTTAAATGTTGATCGTTTTTGCACAGTTTCTAATATTACAGTCTCTTGTAGTAGCTGTATGTATTACGTTAACTGTGGTTGTCTGACTTTTCTACTGTAGTTGTATGTACTTTTGAAACAGTAATTCTGAATATTTTAATGATAAACTTTTTTTGTTTAGCTTTGATATTCTAGGATTCAGGCAGGCCCAGACCATGGCCTTTGCCATTGATGAGATCAACAGGAACTCCAACCTGCTACCTAATGTGACTCTGGGATACACTCTGTATGATAACTGCATCAAACTGCGGATAGGATTTCCTGCTGCAATTTCTCTAGTCAGTGGTCAAGATGAGCAGTTTATATTAGACGAGACCTGTGTGGGAAACCCTCCGGTCATAGGGATTGTGGGTGATCCTTCTTCTACAAATTCTATTGCCATATCCTCTGTCTTAGGTTCATACAGAGTACCTATGGTAAGTTTGCCAATTTGCCATCCAAATTATTATCATTATTATTTTTTAATTCTATGTCAGTTGTAAACTTGGAGGAATTAACCTGGAAATATTAAAGGATCCAAAGGATTCAGGATGTGATTTCTTTGTCTTTCACAGGTGAGTTATTTTGCCACATGTTCCTGTCTGAGTGACCGGCAAAAGTTTCCATCCTTCTTTAGGACGATCCCAAGCGATGCCTTCCAGGTGAATAATTGTCATATACTGTATGTCTCATGTATAGTATAGCAAACCTGAAAAATATATTGTCAAAAAAATATACAATATATTAGCGCTGTCCATTGCAATCATTCACTGCAATGAAAAATGAATTACTTTAAAGGAAATAATTAGACATGATTAATTTTGAAACCTGTTAATAAAGAATATTTTAATCTATGCACTCATCTCTCCAATGTGTTCTCTCTTAGGTGCGCGCTATGATTCAGATTCTGAACCACTTTGAATGGACTTGGGCAGGTCTGTTGGTCAGTGATGATGACTATGGACTCCATGCTGCTCAATCCTTCCAATCTCACCTGTCGCACTCTGGTGGAGGTTGTCTCGCCTACTTAGAGGTTTTGCCTCATGGCGATCACCAAGATGAAACCAGGAGAATTGTGGATGTGATGAAGAAATCCACAGCTCGTGTGGTCATTGTGTTTGCACATGAGAGTTACATGATTAACCTCATTGAAGAGGTACCAAATAATTTTAACTGAATAAAGTTATGGATCTCAATGTTTTATTTGTCAAACTGAGAGAATTTACTTACAATAAATTATTTGGCTATGAAAATAGATTTAATTAAATTAAATCTATAATATCTGAGTGCTCTTAGCAGGGTTTCAGTGCAAACTGTACTCCTACAAGTTAAGCTGAACTACATCTGTGCTGACAAGCAACACTTTGCTCAAAGTGTGTAAACTTGTGTATGAATGAGAGAACTTTGTAGTATGAGAAACTACTTTATAGTAATGGCAGTATGGAGTTATATATTACATATGATGCATAGGTGCTGAGGCAGAATGTGACAGGCCTGCAATGGATTGCCAGTGAAGCCTGGATAGCAGCTACTGCGTTCCAGACGCCCAACCTCATATCACACTTGGCAGGCATACTAGGCATTGCCATCCGTCGAGGGGAAATACCAGGGCTCAGGGAATTCCTCCTACAAATACGTCCTGATCAACACCACAACAACAGCTATGGAAATAATATAGTGAGAGTTTAACCCTCCAATAAGATGACACATTTCAAGGATGATATATAGTTTTATTTCTCTTAACGTGTTTAACTGTTAACTGTTAACAAGTTTTACATTAATTTCAGGTGAAACTGTTTTGGGAATATACATTTCAATGTAGATTTGCACCACCTCCAGCAGGTTGGGTGAAAGCTGGGGGAGCATTATGTACTGGACAGGAAAATCTAGAGGATGTGGAGACTGAGTTGTTGGATGTTTCCAATCTCAGGCCAGAATATAATGTGTACAAGGCTGTGTATGCTCTGGCCTATGCCCTTGATGACATGCTGCAGTGTGAGCCAGGGAGAGGGCCTTTCAGTGGGCACAGCTGTGGCAATTTGCAAAAACTGGAGCCATGGCAGGTCTGATATCACTTCACACTTACACATCTATTTACATAACTATGCTTTAGTATTTCTTGAAGTGTATAAATTATAGGATTAAATATAGAGATAATAGATCACTTATTGTGAAGTACATTGTTAAAAGGATTTTCACAACCACTTGGTGGTTGCTGCGGATAGTGTTAACAGGTTAGGTAGAAAAATATCTTGTCATGAGATATAGAAAAATGTTTGCAAGTAAAGTATTAAGTTTATTCATTTCATGCTAGGCACTACTGTGTTCATATGTTCACATACAGTTATGATTTGTCTTCTTTGATATTCATAGCTTCTGTATTACTTGCAAAAGGTCAACTTCACCACATCATTTGGTGATCAAGTGTCATTTGATGAGAATGGTGATGCCTTACCAATATATGATATCATGAACTGGCTGCAGCTCCCTGATGGAACAACAAAACTTCAAAATGTGGGTGAGGTTAAGAGGTTGGCCTTCAAAGGTGAAGAACTCACAATTGATGAAGATCAAATCTTCTGGAACTTTCAATCGGAAAAGGTTACTCCTGACTTTTCATATACTTCATAGATAACTCATTATTATACTGTAACATAATGAGGAATAACATATTAAATTTTTTCCCTATAGCCACCCCGCTCAGTGTGCAGTGAAAGCTGTCCTCCAGGTACCCGTATGGCCAGAAAGAAAGGGGAACCTGTGTGCTGTTTTGACTGCATCCCTTGTTCTGAGGGGAAGATCAGTAATGAGACTGGTTGGTATTTAGTTTTAAACATTGTAGTTTGGAAATATAAATATATCTCAAGATTGTTCTTTTTGTCATAGACTCCGTAGATTGTATCAGCTGTGCAGAGGACTTCTGGTCCAGCCCCCAGCATGACCAGTGCATTCCAAAGAAAACAGAGTTTCTCTCCTACCGTGAGCCTCTGGGTATCTGCTTGACAGCAGCCTCATTGTTGGGCACATGTGTCTGTGCTGCTGTCCTGGGCATCTTTATCTATCATCGAAGCACACCCATAGTACGTGCCAACAATTCAGAACTGAGTTTCCAGCTACTGCTGTCACTTAAGCTGTGTTTCCTGTGTTCACTGCTGTTTATCGGTCGCCCCAGACTGTGGACATGCCAGCTGAGACATGCAGCATTTGGGATCAGCTTTGTGCTTTGTGTCTCATGTATTTTGGTAAAAACCCTGGTGGTTGTAGCTGTGTTCAAGGCCTCCAAGCCAGGAGGGGGAGCTAGCCTGAAGTGGTATGGTGCAATACAGCAGAGAGGGACAGTTATTGTTCTTACTTTTATTCAGGCCACAATCTGCACTGCCTGGATAGTATCTGCCTCACCAACTCCTCATAAAAACACTCAATACTACAATGATAAGATAGTTTATGAGTGTGCAGTTGGCTCCACCATTGGTTTTGCCTTGTTACTGGGCTATATTGGCTCATTGGCTTTACTCAGTTTTCTGATTGCATTTAAAGCAAGAAATCTTCCAGATAGTTTCAATGAGGCCAAACTCATCACTTTCAGCATGCTGATCTTCTGTGCTGTGTGGGTGGCCTTTATCCCTGCTTATATCAGCTCACCAGGCAAATATGCAGATGCAGTGGAGGTATTTGCCATCCTGGCCTCCAGTTTTGGCCTCTTGGTGGCACTGTTTGGACCCAAATGTTACATCCTCCTTCTCAGACCAGAGAGGAACACAAAGAAGGCAATTATGGGTCGGAGTTCCAGCCATAATAATTCCACTTAATTTAATGGACAGAATAAATACCTTTACGTTTTTACACAATATAACAATTAATGGTGATGCCACGCACTCAAACTTTAAATGCTTCTTTTGTCTTCTGACTTTTCATTGTGTGAGCTAAACTAAAAACTGATTAAATTATTAATTACTTTCTTTGAACAAATTATGCTGACTATTTGAATTTATTTGACATTATTATATGCGATTCATTGTGACCTGTCTCTGGCTGATGCAGACTTAAACATATACTCAACAGATTTTATATTGCCCCATATGAGTTTCTGACCATCAAATGTCATAAAGTGTCATATTCTGCTTCTTGGTCCCTCAATGGAGTCACATTGCCACTTTCCCAGTGCCTGTCATTGACACCCTCCTCATATCCACGAGATGCCCTTGGACATTCCCCATCCTAATTTGTAAAATTCAGATTTTACTACTTGCCCTGCAGTAACCCCTTCCACACAATTCAGATCATCTGTCCATTTCCCATGCACCTAATTTCTCACCTGTTCCCTCTTACCCCTATCAATCTGCAGAAATTCAAATTGGCCCAATCATTTCCACTCATTCCCTACCAGATCACCAAAGTTGGACTGCACACACAACACAGATGCCCTGTACAAGAAGGGCCAAAGTCGTCTCCATCTGCTGAGGAGACTAAGGTCCTTTAAAAACACTGTTAAAAACTTTATATGACTCTGTGGTAGCATCAGCTATCTTCTACCCTGTGGTCTGCTGGGGCTGTGGAAGCTCAGAGAGGGACCGGAAGAGACTCAATAAGCTGGTCAAAAGGGCTGGCTCAATCTTGGACTGTCTTCTGGACTCCATTGAGGAGGTGGGTGAGAGGAGGATGTTAGCCAAGCTGACATCAATTATGGACAACCCCTCTCACCCACTCACTCTTGTGCAATTATCCTGTGAAATAATACTATTTCATTTTTTAACATTTATATTCTTGCATTGACTCTATTTATTTCAAACACTGTAATTAAACACTATTTATTTATGCATCCAACCTTCAACAAGGCAATACTCTGACACTTTATTTTATGTATATAGTGCACATTTTTGCTTCCTGTATATAATGCACATAGCCTATAGTCCTTTCTATATTGTATCTTTTCTCTCTAATCTAAATCTTTTTTTAGTATTTTTTTAGTATTGTACTAATTGTATGTCTGTCTACCTGCTACTGTCACGATTGAATTTCCCTGACGTGGGATGAATGAAAATCTAAAGTCTAAAGTTGCAACATTACGTTGTGTCTTGTTTTCCAGCCTGTACCCGTCCTTGCACCCTGAACCTGAAAAGTAAATACATTGTTAGCATGTTTTCCTGGACAACCAAACTTGACTGTCATAAGACAGACTCATTTACTATGAATTCTTTTTAAAACTTAGAAAATCAACTTTTACTGGTAAATTAAGGCACAATCCCAATAAACCCCTTGCTTCAACTACTAAGCCCAAATGGGTAGTGTCCAGATTCTTGTTTGGATAGATAGGTACTGCAAAGGGTCAAGGCTACATGGCCCTGCAAAAGGAGGTTTTACAAAGGCACACTTATGAGATCCCTCTGTTGTTTCAATGTGTTATGGACATTTTCATAATAACAAGAATATGACAGTTTACTATTGTTTACTGATGTTTTGGCAGTTAACCAGCTAGCTAGCTAATGTTACATTGTTATTACTAATTTGTGCATTTTGACATATTTCAATTTTGCAATCTTCCATTTTGATGGCATATGACACCTGTAATTTAACTTAAGTCCAGTTTTGCAGTTGGGGCTCTTGATATTGGTACTCAGATATCCCTGCAGACAGGCATTGTAGAAGAACGACTAGAGGAAGCACAGCTAGAGGCTAGGTAATGAAGCAATGCTCTTTTTATTTGATGACTTAACTGATAGCATGAAGTTGTGAGCAAATTACATGCGTCCATGCTCCTCTATCTCCCTCAGGTAAATTGGAAATGGCTTTGTGATAATACCATAATTTCCACAGTAACCCAAGATAAACTACCACAGCTGAAGGCAGCATATTGGAATGTCTGGTCATGCCTATTTACATAATGCCATCAATAACTGGCAAGGTTAAAAATTGTATTGAGCCTTTGGGTGGAACAATATAAAAAACCTTGTAGTAGACTAAATACCTCAGTGCAGTAAAAACCTTTAGCAGAGATAAGATGTTGTGGCTTCTTATTGTGGCATTATTTAGTACTTCTGCTGATTTAGTCAGATTCAAGTTACTGCAGTCTGTAGTCTCTAAAACAATGCTTGTCAACTCAATCTGGGGGATCCTGAGGCCTTTCCGGGCCAGATGAGATATATAATCTCTCCAGTGAGTTCTGGGTCTGCCCCAGGGTCACCTCCCAGTTGGTCGTGCCTGGAAAACCTTCAAAGGAAGGTGCCCTGGGACATTCTGGTCATATGCCCTAACCAAAGCAAATTACTTGTACATCTCATGCTTCACTTTTCCCATCACTCCTGAGCAAGACCGGGAGATACTAAAACATGGGGCAGGGTTCACCCCTCAACCAGATAGGAGGAATCCACCATTTCAGGGCAGGGAACCATGGCCTCACACTTAGTGTTGCTGACCCTCATCCCAACAGCACCACACTTAGCTGCAAATAGCCCCAGTTCCTGCTGAAGTTCTTAGATCGAAGAAGCCAGCAGAGCCACACCATCTTCAGAAACCAGATGTAATTCTCAAGAGGTTCTCAAGCCAGACGTCTCCTCACCACGGACATCACAAAATAACAAAATAAGGACCTGATAACTTATAGCAACAGCCCCAGTATCGCATACTCCTGCAGCATCCCCACAATACTCCCAAGAGGACAAAATCATAGGCCTTCTCCAAGTCCACAAAACACATGAACACTGAATGGGCAAAGAGTCATGACACCCCCAGCAAGCCTGGAGGGGCAAAGAGCGGGTCCACTGTTCCAAGATGAGGACAGAATATGCAATGTTCCTCCTGAATCTGAGGTTCAACAAACAGTTAGAGCTTCCTTTTCAGCACTTTGGAATAAACTTTCCCAGGAAGACTGATTGGTGTGATAATTCGATATTAAGAGAACACCCTGCCTTTTTGAATAAGGGGAACCACCAACCTGGTCTGCCACTTCAGAGGTACTGGTCCCGACCTCCAGGCAACACTGAAAAGGCTTGTCAATCAAGACAGCCCAACAATGTCCACAGCCCTCAGCAACTCAGCAGAGTCTAAGCAAATGTCTTCTGGTTTGAAAGGGAGTTCCCCCCAGAAGTAGAATATATTGGGACCCTTACCACATGGTTCAGACAGTTTGAAAACTTCCATCTCCCATTGTCTGAGAGCGTACCTGAATGAATTGTCAGTTCCGCAACAACCGGATACACGGGGAAGATAAAAACAGCTGCTCGTCCATTTCATAGCAGCTCCATCCTAGCCTGTCGCTGGAAGCATCAGCTTTCGTCTGCACAGCTGTTACTAAACGGGAGCAAACAGACATTTGACTTTTTCTCACCTAGGCCACAGTCTTTCATCTCGCTGGACGAGCAAAGACAGCCCCGTGTTTACCTAACATGTTCTGGATCCAGAGAGGAGCTGCGCAACCCAGCCTCTCATCCATATAGAAGGTATATAGAGGTTTTCCCTCAGAAATGGCCACTATGACCTGTTTTCTTTGCCCATGTTGACTCTGCTGTTTGAACAGCCAGTTCTATCAAGGATCAACCGAAGGTGATTCGAGAGTGAGTTTGTTCACCGGCCACTGAGTGATAGGAAGGTGAGTATTGTGTCTCCACAGTTGTTTCTCTTGCTACGCTACGAGAATTAGCTCTTTGTCTTTGTCTCTCTCTCTCTCTCTCTCTCTCTCTCTCTCGCCACCAACCCACACATGCATGTACACACACACATTGACGTAATCTTATGAGCTACTTGTTGAAAACTTATGGTTGATGACCTTGCTATGACATTAGATACATGTGTCCTGTGGTATTACCACGGTCACAGTAGATACGATTGTACGATCAAACTGCAGAATGATTTGGAAGATGTAAGCTCATAAACTCTATCTACATTGTCTACAATTGAACATAAATTTGAGTTCCTCAGATTATGCCACAAAAACACAGTTTCACGCAGTTTTAATTGACATCAACCATAATGGTCATCCACAACTTAGAATCGTGTTGAGAAAAATGGCCAGGCAGAAATGTTATCGCCAGTATACAGATTAATACTGCCTAATACAGAATAATTTTAGGCCCTGCCCATACTTTTGCTTGTGCCCCAATGGGTGGTGCTTAAGATTAAAGAAAGCTGCAAGCCCATAAATGAAGTCTATGAAACTTGATGATAGGTTTTAGAAAAGGGGTGCACGGAAGGAAAGTTATGAGGGCATATTTAGATCCCAAATCGCTCTTGCATATGTTTTATTTGTTGTTGCATTTGCACTTTTCTTCTGTTGCATCCTCCCCTCTTTATCCATCCTCCTGCAGGTCACAAGGACAATTTAATCTTAGTGGGATGCACAAAGCCGGTGATGTAGTTCTAGGTGGGCTGTTTGGGATGCACTTTGTTTCTGTTTTTCCTGATTTGTCTTTTACATCAGAGCCACAACAGCCTACCTGCCACAGGTGAGTTTGTCAGCCAAAAAGGAAACAATCTATTCCACCTCTAGATACAATGTGATGAAATATTACTCTGAATGAATTGCATTTATGCCATTTTCTACTTCTTTTGCACAGTTTTATTCACATATACTACAAAGAACATTTAAGTGGTCATGAGTGGCAAGAAACATGTTATAGGAAAAGAGTATGTGTATTTCCTTTCTTTTTGTTATTATTATACTTTATGCCCGTTATCGGGTCGGATTCTGATCCATCTGGGTCAGATGAAACATGAAAACAAAACTATTTGTATTCTGCTGGTGCAGTCTGGTGGCACAGTTTCTGTATCACTGACAAAAGCGATATTTTTTGTGTCAGTTTTGATATTCTAGGATTCAGGCAGGCCCAGACCATGGTCTTTGCTATTGATGAGATCAACAAAAGCACCAACCTGCTACCTAATGTGACTCTGGGATACAGTCTGTATGATATCTGTGTCAAACTAGGGATTGGATTCCGTGCAGCCCTATCCCTAGTCAGTGGTCAAGAGGAGCAGTTTATATTAGACGAGACCTGTGCAGGAACCCCTCCGGTCATAGGGATCGTGGGTGATTCTTCTTCGACACGTTCTATTGCAGTCTCCTCTGTCTTAGGTTTGTACAGAGTACCTATGGTAAGTTTCCACCTTCAATGTCCTTATTGTTTTGGATATTTTTTAAATGATCTCAGATTTAAGGTCAGTTTTAAACATGTAGTAATCAATCTTAAAAATATTTAAAGAGCCTGTAAAGGCTTTGAATATTTTCAGGATGTACAATCTGTGTCATTCACAGGTGAGTTATTTTGCCACATGTTCCTGTCTGAGTAACCGGGAAAAGTTTCCATCCTTTTTTAGGACGATCCCAAGTGATGCTTTCCAGGTGACCATCTAAGTTAAACATATAAAATAAAGCATGTGGTTGAACATTATTTACTGCAATGAAAAAAATATGAATTTAAGGGCAAAAATTAAACATGACACATTTTGAAACCTGTTTCACATGTTTTCTACAGAAAGACTATTTCAGCCTGTCCACTGATCTCTCCACTCTCTTAGGTGCGTGCTATGATCCAGATTCTTAACAACTTTGGCTGGACTTGGGCAGGTCTGCTTGTCAGTGATGATGATTATGGACTTCACGCTGCTCGATCTTTCAAAGCTCACCTGGCGCACTCTGGTGGAGGTTGTCTTGCCTACCTAGAGGTTTTGCCCTGGGGCGATCACCCAGCTGAACTAAGGAGGATCGTGGATGTGATGAGGAAATCCACAGCTCGTGTGGTCATTGTGTTTGCACATGAGAGTCACATGGTTAACCTCATAGAAGAGGTTGGGCTTGAAATACAAATTAGAACTGAAAATAGCGATCGATCTTAATGTTTTTTTTTTCTTTTTTGTCAGATGATTAAGACAAAATAACATGTTGGGCTGAAATTTTTTTTTAAACTTAATTTAATTTTAATTGTAAGTTAAAGGTTCTCGTTAACTAGTGTGTAAAACATTGGACTGTACCTGAGTATAAATTAAAAAATAAAGTCACCTTTGTATTATATGACACGCTTTAGTGTCATGGCAGTATAGAGTATCGTATTTTTTATGATGCATAGGTGCTGAGGCAGAATGTGACAGGACTGCAGTGGATTGCCAGTGAAGCCTGGATAGCAGCTACTGTGTTTCAGAACCCCTATCTCATGCCGTTCCTGCCTGGCATACTAGGCATCGCCATCCGTCGAGGAGAAATACCAGGGCTCAGGGAGTTCCTCCAACAAATACATCCTGATCAACAGCACAACAACAGCTACGGAAATAACATAGTGAGAGTTTAACCCTTACAATCAGATAACAAATGTCAAGAATAATATATTGTCACATTTCTGTGAACACGTTTAACTTTTAATGGGTTTTGAATATTTTTCAGGTGAAACTGTTTTGGGAATATACATTTCAGTGTAGATTCACTCTGCCTCCAGCAGGTTTGGTGGAGGATGGGGGAACATTGTGCACTGGACAGGAAAATCTAGAGGATGTGGAGACTGAGTTTTTGGATGTTTCCAATCTCAGGCCAGAGTATAATGTGTACAAGGCTGTGTATGCTCTGGCATATGCCCTTGATGACATGCTGCAGTGTGAGCCAGGGAGAGGCCCTTTCAGCGGGCACAGCTGTGGAAATTTGCAAAGACTGGAGCCATGGCAGGTGTGATATCACTTTGCACTCCACCTGTTTGTATGACTTAATTAAGTGCTTTAGTATGTCTTGAAGTGAATAGGGGATATGACTGAATCCAGAGAAATGAGATGACTAACTGCAAAATGCAGAACAGATGTATGTTCACATAAAATATATTTTTTTTATCTGTCCTCTGTTGTTTTCCTCTTTCCCTTATTGCAATGTTCATAGCTACTGCATTATTTGCAAAAGGTCAACTTCACCACATCATTTGGTGATCAAGTATCATTTGATGAGAATGGTGATGCCTCACCAATATATGATATCATGAACTGGCTGCAGCTCCCTGATGGAAGAGTAAAACTCCAGAATGTGGGGAGAGTCAAAAGGTCAGCCTACAAAGGTGAAGAACTCATTATTAATGAAGACAAAATCTTCTGGAAGTTCGAAACAAAAAAGGTTAGGACCAAAAAGGGACTACTTTTGCAATACTATTTCGCAATACTTCCGTTCCATCTGAGTGGCATTATTATGGATCAAACATACAATCTCTTTAGCCTCTCTCTAGGTCCTCTGCTGTGCCTGTCCAGTTTACCTATCATGTGGAGCTGCTCTTCTCTGCCAGAGAGCACAAGACAACCACTGACCATAAAGTTAGGTAATAGTGTGCTAGACAGCTTATTCTTGTCTCATTTGTGGTCTTATTAGCAAGTTAATTCATTGTAGCCGTAGACTCTCCCCGTGTGGTACAGTGGGACTACCGAGGCAGCCAGGGGTTGGACACAGGAGGACAGCTTAGATCAGGCAGTCAGGCAGTGTGCAGGTCCCATCCATCTTCCTCCCTCTCCTCTAGACTACTAGCGCCTCAACAATCTATGTCAGCATAACTGACATGTTATAATTTCCGAATTGCACATTCAGTGCTTTATGGATTTTGAGCTTAGTCGCCCCGCTGGTAAACAACCAACACTTTTGCTGTCGCAGTTGCAGTGACTCTTGTACTGTTAGCTAAACAGGACAAGGCTGGGTGGCAGGAGAGAGGCTGAACAGGTCAGTATTTTTAATCCATAATAATCCATAATAACCTGGCTCAGAAGGAAAAAAGAAATTGCGATAAAATGTAAAAGTATTGTGAGTTAATGCAAAAAAATGGCAAAGTGACGTGGTGAAGTGGTGTTATTAAAAAAAAAAAAATTCTCCCGATAGCCACCCCGCTCAGTGTGCAGTGAGAGCTGTCCTCCAGGTACGCGCATGGTCAGAAAGAAAGGGAAACCTGTGTGCTGTTTTGACTGCATCCCTTGTTCTGAAGGAAAGATCAGCAATAAAACTGGTCAGTATTTATTTTACATGTTGGAGTTGGAGAAATACTATATATAGTATATGGACAGTATCTCAGGTATGTTCCTTTTCTCATAGATGCCATGGAGTGCACCAGTTGTCCAGAGGACTTCTGGTCCAACGCCCAGCGTGACCACTGTGTTCCTAAGAAAAATGAGTTTCTCTCCTACCATGAGCCTCTGGGTATCGGTTTGACAGTGGCCTCTATATTTGGCACGTGTGCCTGTGCTGTTGTCCTGGGCATCTTTATCTATCATCGTAAAACACCTATTGTACGTGCCAACAATTCAGAACTGAGTTTCCAGCTACTACTATCACTGAAGTTATGTTACCTATGTTCACTGCTGTTTATTGGCCGTCCCAGGCTGTGGACATGCCAGCTGAGACATGCAGCATTTGGGATCAGCTTTGTACTTTGCGTCTCATGCATCCTGGTTAAAACCATGGTGGTTCTGGCTGTGTTTAAGGCCTCTAAACCAGGAGGTGGAACCACTATTAAATGGCTTGGTGTGTTGCAACAGAGAGTCACAGTTGTTGTTCTCACTGCTGTTCAGGCAGTAATCTGCACTGTCTGGATTGTATCCGCCTCCCCAACCCCTCATAAAAACACTCAATACCACTATGATAAGATTGTTTATGAATGTGCAGTTGGTTCCACCATTGGTTTTGCTGTGTTATTGGGCTATATTGGGTCACTGGCTATCCTCAGTGTTCTGATTGCATTTAAAGCAAGGAATCTTCCAGATACTTTCAATGAGGCCAAACTCATCACTTTCAGCATGCTGATCTTCTGTGCTGTGTGGGTGGCCTTTGTTCCTGCTTATATCAGCTCACCAGGCAAATATGCAGATGCCGTGGAGGTTTTTGCCATCCTGGCCTCTAGTTTTGGCCTCTTGGTGGCACTTTTTGGTCCTAAATGTTACATAATCCTGCTGAGACCAGAGAGGAACACAAAACGAGCAGTCATGGGCCGGAGCATCGTGTCATAACAGCATTGTTAAGACAAGCAGGACTAACACCCAATAAAATAAATAAATAAATAAACAAATAAATAGATTTGAATCTAAAATCTCTTACAACTTAATAAAGTTATTTTGCAGTTTTACAGGAGGTAGTTAAGTATAAAGCACTTGCATTAAAAGCACTGTTAATTTTTTTTGACATTTCATGGTGTGACTTGCAGATACATTCAACCATTTTATATGCAGGAAGCTATTTGAGCTCCTAAGCTTCCAAACATTAAATGTTGTCGTCTTTAACATCTGAAAACTTGTCATGATTCTGGTTTTGTGTTTGTGGTTTCTTGTTTTATTTTGAAATCTTACCCTCATGTGTCCTGTTTTGTTTTTCATTTCCTCCCATTGTTTCATTTCCCGACCCCTTTTCTGTGTCCACCTGTGTTTCCTCTGACATCAACCCTTTTGTGTGTATGTAGTTTATGTTAACCCTCTTTGTTAGTTTTTGCTAGATTGTCCTGTGTTACCCACCTGTATGATTCACCTGGTTATTCTCCTGTGCCTGTTTCTGTGTTACCAGTGTCTCCTCATGGTATGTTTTCTGGTTTTAGTTTCTCACCATATTCCTTGAGTTCTTCCTGATTTGTACCTTGCTTTTTGATATACTTTTTGTGATGCTACATTTGTACTATTTTTGGGTTTTACTCTTCTTGGTTGTTTTTGGATTCATGGTTTTGGGAGTTTTCAGCTTGTTCAATGAAGCCTGCCCTTTGTTTTTCATCCTGACTGCCTCCGTTGTGTTTTGAGTTTGGATCCTGCATACAACCACCTCCCAACTGTAACAGAGGGAACTGACCAAAAACTGAAAACAGCAGACACCAGCAAACAATTTAAGTATATGTGGGACACCACACATGTTTGAAAAATAACAAAGACATTCTGGACATGTTACATGCCACCAGGTTGCTGTCTTCCAGTCAACTCCAGGGCCTGCCAATCCCCACCCAAAGACTGTTGACATCAAGTGTCTTCTTTTTGGGTAATCCACCTAGCCTACAAGGTGCCTCACCTGAAAAAACTATACTCCCAACCACATCCAAACACCTCTAACAAGCCTCAAGTGTCTCCTTTCTCAGGAAGCTGCCTAACTTACAAGGCTTCCCCCGAGAAAGCGAGGCCAGTGACCACAATCCAGCTCCCTGGTCTGGTCGCTGCTGCCCAGGTGCTCGTCTTTGCCCCTGCCCAGTACCTGAGCTCTGGTGTTGGTGGTTGTTGGACAAACACCAGGAGTTCCCAACCACCCAGCAATCCTTCTGTGGGCTTCCGCCTCAGCCGCCATCTCCCACAAGGCCTCCAGAGAGCCTCTACCTTCGCCGCCGACCTCCTGCTAGGTCTCGAGAGGGCCTCCTCACTCTTGCGAGGCACCCCGACCTCCTGTCACCCAGACTTAGTCTGTCTCACATTTGTTCCTCATCCTGACTGCTTCCCTGGTGTTATGTAGCCTATGTGGGTCCTACTTACAACCACCTCCCAATTGTAACAAATCTATGACATCTCTTAAGCATAAAGATATTCACGATAAAATGTTATCAGATTATACAGCATATATCAAAAAATATCATTGAGCTGAAAACTCGCTGTGAGCTTTAAGTGTGACATTTCACTGATTGTTCTGGTCCTTAAGACTGGCCAAAAATTAATTAAAATCCATTGGCACCTATTGCAACATCTTTGAGAAATTGTATTCTTCCCTCTGTGTGACTGTTTATGTACCAACACAAATAGACACCTTAACACTTTTCATGGAGCGGCTTGAATAATACCACAGGTGAAGAGGTAGTTGACCATGGAAGTTACATGGAAGTTATTCACCATTAACACTGACAGTCCAGGTATAATATTTTTGTGCTCATTTTGTGTGTTAGTAAAGTATTAGTATAGGTGGTGAGAAACACTGTAACACATGCAGCAAAAATGTTACATAAGGGAACTTTACTTCAGTGGAAAGGAAGGAGCTTCTAGGTTTATGCTTGAAAATCTATGGAAGAAATTAAGAATATTTGGCCCATTAAGATGGAACCATCCTACAGTACATAAATGAATGTTGTATCCAACACAGTATCATTAATGCCCTTAGTTTTGGTCATAATCTCAAATCACATATGTATTCACCCACAGAAAAGTGGAAATATGTGTAGCTGGCCAGTCAGGATTTGGCTACCAAAATCTGCAACTGCAAACAAAACTTCAGTACAGTTTTATGTTAACCACACGTGGCTTTGTTGAATCAGAACGATTTGCTACGAATTCCAGGTTTAGTAATCAGCTCAAATACGTGCTTTAGTTAGTTAGTTAGTTAGTTAGTTAGTTAGTTAGTTGCCTTTATTGTCTCCCTCAGGAGAAATGTGTTATTTGTTATGGATCAATGAGCCTGTATGTGTGTATATGAATATTTGAAACATACAAATTTACAGCATTGCAAATTGGACAGACATAAATCTAATAGGTTAACCTGTCTTGCACACACTTTTCCACAAAACTTATCATTTTCAATATCTACCAAGTTGCTGTGTGCCAGACAGATGCAACAGCCCTCCATCAAAAATGAAAGAGGTATTCTTTGACCAGATAACTCAGTATGCTCAGCACAAAATCAGTCTAAAATTAAATGAACTTTCAGCCCTGCCCCTTATTTTGCTTATACCCAAATGGGTGGTGCAGTATATTAAACAGAACTACAAGTCAATAAAAGGGGATGACCGAACAATAAAATTAACTCAGCTCAGAAGAAGGGTAAACAGGAAGAAAGTCATGTGGGCAGTTTTAGAAATCAACTTTCTCTTGCTCGTGTATCTTATGTTGTTGTATTCTTTCCTCTCTCCTGCTGTGTCCAACTCAATTTATTCCTCCTCCTGCCAGTTACAGGGACAGTTTCATCTAAATGGGATGCACAAAGCTGGAGATGTGGTTCTAGGTGGGATATTTCAGATTCACTTTTTCTCTGTGTTTCCTGATATGTCTTTTACCTCAGAGCCACAACAGCCTACCTGCCACGGGTGAGTCGAAGACCAATCCCATGAATCATGTGTATTTCTACACATCAAATATTTTTTTGAAAAATAAGAGATTGCATGTATGCTACTTTAAATATGTTACTTTATTGTACAGTTATATTTAAGTATTATTAAGTATTAAGTATTGCTATTCAATAGTCATAATTATGTCTGTGCTTGTCAACATGTTCATGTTGTGACAGTCACTATATGATGTATAAAGTGTAATACGAAGCTGGTATTGTTTGTGTTAGTTTTGATATTCTAGGATTCAGACAGGCCCAGACCATGGCCTTTGCTATTGATGAGATTAACAGAAACTCCAACCTGCTACCGAATGTGACTCTGGGATATAGTCTTTATGATAATTGCCTCAAACTAGGCATTGGATTTCGTGCAGCAATGTCCCTAGTCAGTGGTCAAGAGCAGCAGTTTATATTAGATGAGATCTGTGTAGGAACCCCTCCAGTCATAGGGATTGTGGGTGACTCTTCCTCTACACGTTCTATTGCCATATCCTCTGTCATAGGTTTGTACAGAGTACCTATGGTAAGTGTGCCACATTTCCATCTATTAATTATTTTGATCATGTTAAATGATCTCAGATTTAATGTCAGTTGTAAACACTGAGTAATCAACCTTAAAATGTTAACAGCGCTGAGAAAGGCTTTGAATGTTTCCAAGATGTACAGTCTGTGTCTTTCACAGGTGAGTTATTTTGCCACATGTTCCTGTCTGAGTGACCGGCAAAAGTTTCCATCCTTTTTTAGGACGATTCCAAGTGATGCTTTCCAGGTGACCATCTATCAGCACAATGAAAAAGGATCAAATAAAGCATGTGCAGTGAAACTTTCACAAGCAAGAAAGTCCCTTCATGGCAATGATGATTATAATCCTTAAAATGCAATAATTAAATATGATCCAATGTTAAACCTTTTAAAATTTTCTACTGAGAGTATTACCACAAGATTATTTAAGCCTGTGCACTAATCTCTGTGTTCACTTAGGTACGTGCTATGATTCAGATTCTTAACCACTTTGGCTGGACCTGGGCAGGTTTGCTGGTCAGTGATGATGACTATGGACTACATGCTGCTCGATCTTTCCAATCTGACCTGGCGCACTCTGGTGGAGGTTGTCTAGCATACTTTGAGATTTTGCCTTGGGGAAGTGACCAGGCTGAGCTAAGGAGGATTGTGGAAGTGATGAAGAAATCCACAGCTCGTGTCGTCATTGTGTTTGCACATGAGAGTCATATGATTAACCTCATGGAAGAGGTTTGGCTTGAAATGCAACTTAATCATAACTAAATGTTTAATTTGTCAAACTGAGAGAATTTAATTTCAATAACATTTTATTGTTACATATCTTATTTGTAAATGCCCTGAAGGGTTTCATAATGAGATCAAGAGCTCAGACCAATTACAGTAAAATCCAGTTGTGATTTTAAGTATCACTTTGCTTGTAACATTGTGTAAAAAACAAGACCATATCTGTGTATAATTGAGTGAAAACAATCGCTGTTTTGAACTGTATTATTTCGGAGGCTAGACAGAACTTTATTTTTTTTAGGCAGTTTGAACTCATGCATTTTATTTGATGCACAGGTGGTGAGGCAGAATGTGACAGGCCTGCAGTGGATGGCCAGTGAAGCCTGGACAGCAGCTTCTGTGCTCCAGACCCCTGACCTCATGCCGTACCTGGCTGGCACACTGGGCATTGCCATCCGTCGAGGAGAAATACCAGGGCTCAGGGAATTTCTCCTACAAATACACCCTGACCTACACCACAACAACAGCTATGGAAATAGCATAGTGAGAGTTTAACTGTGCAATCTGATCTTATCTGGTAATTGTAGGAATAATACTGTATATATATTTTTTTTTTTATAACGCTGTTCTTAAAACATTTTCAGGTTAACCTATTTTGGGAATACACATTTCAGTGCAGATTCACACCTCCTCCAGCAGGTTGGGTGAAGGCTGGGGGAGCATTATGCACTGGACAAGAAGATTTAAAGGATGTGAAGACTGATTTTTTGGACGTTTTGAACCTCAGGTCAGAGTATAATGTGTACAAGGCTGTGTATGCTCTGGCATACGCCCTTGATGACATGCTGCGGTGCTCACCAGGGAGAGGGCCCTTCAGCGGGCACAGCTGTGGCAATATAATAGGACTGGAGCCATGGCAGGTGTGATATCAGTTTACACTCCTGTTCATAAGACAAAATCAACTGCTATAGTTAGTAGAGTAAAATGTACTCAAGTATAGTATTAAATGCAGCGCCATATAATATTCAAATGTAATGTGCCAAACACATAGCTGCAACTATGGAGCCAGAACAGTGACATTGAAATTTGGCATCCAAAAAAAAAATTGGCATTGAAAACAAAACCAGTATTGAAAAAAGGAAACATTGGCAGTGAAACATTTGTACTGAAAACAGTTGTATTGGCATTGAAACAAGTTTTGGCACTGAAAAAAGAAACTAGTTAAAATAATTAAAATCTGAAAATCTTATTATTTTATTTTATTGGGATTTTTTTGTATTTTTCAATGACAATCTTTAAATTTTTTCTTCATGTCACTTTTTTTTCAGTGACAGATTTTTTTTACAATGTCACTTTTTTTTTACAATGTCACTTTTTTTTCAGTGTCACTGATTTTCAGTTTCAACTTTCTGTCACTGTTTTGGCGTCGAGAGGGAGGGGCCTGAGGGGAGGGGCAAGTAGAGCGTGGTTTGCATATCATTAGAGAAGGTAATGGCTGCAGCCTGCGGGAAGGCGGAGCTGGACGGTCCGTGTGCCGGCCGCCTCCCTGCAACACAGAGTCCAACTACCTCGCGCCTTTTCTTCAAGCTCTCTCCTGATGTGTCCAAGTCTCTGTATGTTTGATTCTGTCGCGGAACTCCCGAGCCTATATGCCTATGGAGTGTGGTAGTAGCACGGAGCTAGCGAGCTTCGGGGCGCCGAGCACGGAGCATTAGCCCCAGTTAGCACAACAGTACAACAGCAGGCTTTTCACGCTTGTTGTGTGGTTCCGAGCCGGGGCTGCAGCGCCGACAGCAGCGCTCCGGTCCGCTCCCCGAGCTCCGTAGCCATTACCTTCTCTAATGATATGCAAACCACGCTCTACTTGCCCCTCCCCTCAGGCCCCTCCCTCTCGACGCCAAAACAGTGACAGAAAGTTGAAACTGAAAATCAGTGACACTGAAAAAAAAGTGACATTGTAAAAAAAAAGTGACATTGTAAAAAAAATCTGTCACTGAAAAAAAAGTGACATGAAGAAAAAATTTAAAGATTGTCATTGAAAAATACAAAAAAATCCCAATAAAATAAAATAATAAGATTTTCAGATTTTAATTATTTTAACTAGTTTCTTTTTTCAGTGCCAAAACTTGTTTCAATGCCAATACAACTGTTTTCAATACAAATGTTTCACTGCCAATGTTTCCTTTTTCAATACTGGTTTTGTTATCAATGCCAATTTTTTTTTTGGATGCCAAATTTTAATGTCACTGTTCTGACTCCATAGGAAGAATGTAAAATTGTATGATAGCAGGTAATCAAAGCACAGGAGCTAGAGTTTGGGTGGGCAATATTGTGTATCCGAATGAAGGCAGGTGGAAGTGGTGTGGATAACACATTGATGAACATTTCATTTTGGGTCATAATGCATTAGTGATACAGTAACTGTAAAAGTATTACCAAAATCCTATTTAATATACAAACAATGTTCACCAAGTGTATTCAGCCAAGCACTTGTGGCAACCTAAAGAAAGTTTAAACAAATCCATGATTTGCAGAAATGCATACTGCCAGCATTCATAATGGTGATTGGGTTAATGTCTTAATATTCAAGAGTTAATTCAAGAGTAATTTGCAGTTTGATTTTTGAATAATCAGTGTCACTGTGTTCATATAAAGACTTATACATTAATCTGGCCTCTTTGTTTATTCTCTGTCTTTCTTATTCTGACACTCATACATGTAGCTAGTGTATTACTTGCAAAAGGTGAACTTCATCACACCGTTTGGTGATCAAGTGTCGTTTGATGAGAACGGTGATGCCTTACCAATCTATGATGTCATGAACTGGCTGTGGCTCCCTGATGGAATTATTAAAGTTCAGAATGTGGGTGAGGTCAAGAGGTCGGCATTCGAAGGTGAAGAACTCGCAATTGATGAAGATAAAATCTTCTGGAACTTCGAATCAAAAAAGGTCTATAATTTTCATGAAACAATTATTTGGCCCATGAAAAACTGGATAAAGTTGTCTATTATAACAGGTATGTTACTTTCTCCCTATAGCCACCCTTCTCAGTGTGCAGCGAGAGCTGCCCTCCAGGTACCCGTATGGCCAGAAGGAAAGGGGAACCTGTGTGCTGTTTTGACTGCATCCCTTGTTCTGATGGAGAGATCAGTAATGTGACTGGTGGGTATTTGATTTTAAGCATTGAAGTATGAAGACATTATAAAAACACGTATCTCAAGTTTGTTCTTTTTTTCATAGGCTCGATGGAGTGCACCATCTGTCCTGAGGACTTCTGGTCCAGCCCCCAGCGTGACCACTGTGTTCCTAAGAAAACAGAGTTTCTCTCCTACCATGAGCCTCTGGGTATTGGCTTGACGGCTGCCTCCTTGCTGGGCACATGTATGTGTGCTGTTGTCCTGGGCATCTTTATTTATTATCGCAGAACACCTGTAGTACGTGCCAACAATTCAGAACTGAGTTTCCAGCTATTGCTGTCTCTTAAGTTATGTTTCCTGTGTTCACTGCTATTTATTGGCCGTCCCAGACTGTGGACATGCCAGCTGAGACATGCAGCATTTGGGATCAGCTTTGTGCTTAGCATTTCATGTATCCTGGTGAAAACCATGGTAGTTCTGGCTGTGTTCAAGGCCTCTAAGCCCGGGGGTGGAGCCAATCTGAAGTGGTTTGGCGTTTTTCAGCAGAGAGGGACAGTTGTTGTTCTTACTTCTATTCAGGCAGCAATCTGCACTGCATGGATTGTATCTGCCTCACCTGTTCCTCACAAAAACACTCAATACCACAATGACAAGATAGTTTATGAGTGTATAGTTGGGTCCACAGTTGGTTTTGCAGTGTTACTGGGCTATATTGGCTTACTGGCAATCCTAAGTTTTCTAATTGCATTTATAGCAAGGAATCTTCCAGACAGTTTCAATGAGGCCAAGCTCATCACCTTCAGCATGCTGATCTTCTGTGCTGTGTGGGTGGCCTTTGTTCCTGCTTATATAAGCTCACCAGGCAAATATGCAGATGCAGTGGAGGTATTTGCCATCCTGGCCTCCAGTTTTGGTCTCTTGGGGGCACTGTTTGGACCCAAATGTTACATAATCCTGCTGAGACCAGAGAGGAACACAAAGAAGGCAATTATGGGTCGGAACATCCAGTCACAATAACTACTTTCTATTTTCATGCAACAGAATGAATCCTTTATATATATATATATATATATATATATATATATATGTATATATGTATATATATATATATATACAAATACAGACAGAAAATTAGGGCAATGGTAATAAGTATATAAGTTATTGAGAATACGGAGCAGATGGTCACGAAATCTAAATATGTTATCTCTTAGAGCTTGGATAAAGTTATCATAAAAATGTCCAGTATGTAGTTAAAGTATAACACAGTTGTATTTGAAGCACTATCACTGCCTTTTTGACATTTCATAGTTTAACTTAACCTTTCACCGAATTAAACTGCAAGTTACTTTCTCTAAATAAAGTATGCATATTAATCAAGTTCCTCTGACATTGTATGCATTTAATTTTGACCTGCCTGGAAATGATTTGGACCAAAAGATACACTCACCCACTATATAATAGTTACGTTATGGTAAGCTTGGTTCTATAAATGCAGGTGGAGTCTTCACTGGACAATATTGTCGAAACTTTCTTTCGATCACTCACACGAATTCAGTTACTCAAAATGTGCATGTGAATAGCAGGCCAACAAGGGTTTTACTACCAAGAACTTTTGTCACAGTACATATGGTGGCATCTTCAGTATTTCAACCTTCATTCTATAATGCACGTGTTCTTCCCTCAACTGGACTCTGTGGGTCTTGTGGGTGGAGCTTGATGATTGTAGCTTGATTAGCCTAAGCCAAAACAGTTATTACACATCTGCAACTGTGTAGGACCATGGCCCGTCCCCGCTGGGGTTTATGATATTCAATAGAAACCCTACACAGCCCCCTCCAGGGCTAACTGTAGAGCCCTGGAGACAGCAGGTGTAGAAATATCTAAGGTCAGGTGCATACACCAGACACTCAGATAATCTCTTTTCACCAGTAATGAGTGATACCGGCAAGTAAATACCCTGAAAATTAGCCTGTTCTGTCTAAAAGATACAACCATATGAATGGACAGGATGTTCATCATAATGCTGCTATGCATATGTCCTTGACACTCATCACACCAAACATGGCTGTTGTTGCTGCCAAGGTGCATGTAAGTTGCTCACACAGGCCAGTGCTAGGGTCTCTTCCCACCTGCCAATAAACTTGGGTGATGCATTCACAAAGTCCACCAACAAGGCACATTTTGAACTAGACTTTCCTGTCCACTCAATCACCATTGTAGACAGACAGACAGACAGACAGACAGACAGACAGATAGACAGATAGATAGATAGATAGATAGATAGATAGAAATTCGGGGAAATTAGCAGCAGGTACATTCAGTGCAAATACAATAAAATATAGAGACAATAAGACACAATAAAGTACTATATACAATATCAAAAATAATTGAATAGAATGTTCCTAACAGTAGGATAAAATGCTTGGGTAGTTATGAAATAAAATACAAATAAAGATATTGTTATCTCTCTATCTATGCATGTGTTCAGACAGCTTAGCATCTGAATAGAGCCAACTCACTGCTGGGGAATGCAGCAGGCTTTCAGAACAATGCAAATGACGTGTGGTCCAGTACCCCCAAAAAAACTCAGGTGCTCCATGTCGGCGAATCTCTGGGTCATGTGCAGTACTATACTGTCAACAATCTCGAAGTAAAGACATCGGAAAGATGAAACAGTTTCCACATCTCCTTCTTGGTGCTGATCCTCCCATCTCCTCGCCTGTTCTTGTGGCTTTTAGAGCACTGATCGTGCTGTTGATCCGATCCTGGCATTGTTTATGTCCACCGTCTTGCTTTGCAGAACCTGAAAAAGTGGTTCTGTGAGGCCGAGAATGGACTGAAAGACCCCGAGCAGGAAGGAGAAATCAAAATCCTCCAGTTTTTGTTTCAAGGCCGCACTTTTTGCAATAGTGTCCTTGCCATTTCTTTGCATCTCATTCTGCGCTGACATTATAAAAGCCTAGAAAACATTCACACACATTGCCTTTTTCATTTACATATCTGATTATGACAGTGAGTTGGCACTTGTTGGATATGTCTGACGTGTCATCCACTTGTACAGCAATGAAAGGGGACTTGCGTATTTCTTTATCAGTCTCATCCTGGATAATGTGAGCGATGCTTGCGATGATGTCATTTTGTATAGTGTTTGACATACCGCTGGAGACTGTTGACGAGCCCAAGTGCTCTGCCAGAGTGTTGTCAAACTTCGCGCAAGCATGCACCAACTCCACAAATTGCCCCTGTTTGCGCTGCCAGCGACCTCATTGTGACCCCTGAATGCTTGCTCTTGGTGCGCTAGGTACAGGGCTGCAAGTGTCATTAAATATCCCAGTTTTTCTTCACCTGCTCATTGTGCTTCTTTGTGCTCAGACTTTCTGCCAAATCCAGAGCCTCGTTAATCCTGACACGTCCAAACAGCGTCAGTTTCACAGCACAGTTGATGTGACTTTTTGATTTGCCATGCCTTTCAATTGCCCGAGACAGGTTGGCAAGGTCAGTGAATCCAGTGGTAACTCAGGGATTGTTCAGTGAGCAGGAATCCTTGTCAAAAAGGAGACAGAGCCAGCAAAATAGCCACTGAAGCTTGGCGCTACCAGCTAGCCACTCAGTGTAGACGTAGTTCTCCTCATTTAAAGTCCGAAAACCTTTCTTCCTCTCAGTGCGGAACTCTAGTTTTGGTGTCTGCCGTCAGATTTAATTCGGAGTTGCTGCTGTAGAGGCAGTTTGGTAAAATTATCTTTTACCAAATACTCCAAATCTCCACCCTCCATAATCGCACTTGAAAATGTTGCTTGCTTATCAAGAGATCAACACAAAGCAACATATCTTCTGTTATTTCATTCAATGATGTTGATGATAACATACAGTGATTTGATTGGCCCGATGCCAACGAGTTTGCGGCTTCCCTTGACACTGCCCTGACCTATCACAGGGGTCAATCATCCTTTTTTTTTCACCAAGAGAAGCAAACTCAGCTTGGCCTCCTCACAGACAACAGAGTGCAGTATCGCGTTTTCAATGCTCATTCACCACCTAACATTTAGAGGGCCGCTGTTTTACACATCATAAAACGCTCAATATTGAATGAAGAGAGACGAGGAGGAGACGACAGAGACACAACACAGAAGGATTACGTAAACTGTTTTATATAATAAAAATTAATAAAAGTGTTGTTATTAAATGACAGTTATATTCTGAAAAAAGTGAGGAGGCCTGGCTTCCCTTGGCCTCCACAAGAAAACGCCACTGGTTTTACATCCTACTTTCTGAAGGTCAAAGGTCATTGGGTCTGTGTGTATGAGGGGTTTAGTCAAAACAGAGCCGGCCCTGGGGCATGGGCAGTATAGGCTACGTCATCCACGGGGGCGCCGCACACGGTGGGAAAAAATAAACTAAAAAAACAAAATAAATAATAATAATAATAATAAAAATATGTCTTATTTTAAAATATTATATCAGCCCAAAGCAACATGATGTCGTAGCAAAGACTAATCAATAATAGAGAGGCCTTTTTTCTGGGTTGTGGCTCGTTGCACTGTACCTGTCCTCTGTGAGGGAGGCAGGTTGAGAGGTGAGCTGCCTGAATCTGACCGGACCGAGAACCCAAGACCAAGAGAAAGATTTACTTATAGTGGAATTACAATGTCAAAAAGACCATCCGGCGGCCAGTGAAAGAAAAGAAGGAAAGAAGAGGAAGACGAGAAGTAGATGCGGGTACAGTAACGTCAAGTGAAATTAATAGTTTAATGGTCTAAGTTACTGTTGTTGGAGCAGAGTGTTAGCTAGCTAGCTTACTTCAGATGATAGCAGCATTAACAATCAGTAAATAGCTGAGTCGAATGAGTTAATGTTACTCCACCTTAAATTAATCAGGGACATTTGAAAAGTTAACGTTAGGCCTGTTCAGATGTTATTATACCTGTTGGCTGTGTTTACCTCCTTGTATGTCAGTTAAAATGCTTGTAGTTGTCCATCCCCTTTATTAGTAATTGGATAGTTGTAAGCCTTTGGTATATTGTGTCACAGGATTGTGTCACAGGTTATGTTTGTTAAAGTTTACATCAGTGTTCTCAATTCAGATGCACTTTTAAAATATTTTACCACCAGCCGGGTGACATAGCATCAGATGCTCCTGTCCCCCTATCTCAACACAGCAGAGTGACACAGCATCAGGACTAAAGGCTGCACCAAAAGACCTGCTGACTGGCCATCTCTTCTAACTGACTACGTAAGATGAGAGTTAGTTCACAGAGGACCAGTTGAAATAAAAAAGCAGTTACACATTTCCCAAAAACAAAAATGGTGTAATATCACATTATACTCCATCTGTTATAGGATTTAATCATCTGCTTTAGTTTTTTTTTTTTTTTTATTGAATATTAAATACAGATCTATAAAATTGTTAATTAATAATGATATTCCCTGCTACTGAGAGATAGCAATGGATTTCACCAGGTCAGTGAAGGGTTTCCCAGTCCAGTCACTAGTATGAAATGCTGCCATTGTGTGTTGTCTGCAAACCATGGATAAGTTGAATATGTAAGTTTCAGACATATCATATCAACATTTCTGCAAAACATGTCATATCAAGTTTACATCACATGAACATTAGCTGTCTTTCATATCAGGACGTTGAGGCAAAGTTGAAATAAAAAAGCAGTTACACATTTCCCAAAAACAAAAATGGGAGAGTGTCATAATGACTTTTGTGACAGAGTCTTTAATCAATGGGGAAAAAAATCAAAAGAAGCTGGCTGATGTACTCAAGCAAGAATGATAGTTTGCACCGCTTCTGCTGCTAAATGTTTTCTCCAAAAGAATGCAGACTTAAGAAGGAAGGACGAAAGGACCGGAAAAATGCAAGACACTTGCTCAAGGTTCACGAGGATAGCCAGGAGCCCACATGGCAACATGGAAGGAGTTGGAGGTGGTTTTGCAAAGGAGCTGACAATAGATAAGCGAGAGATGGTTTTTGCTGAGGCAGAGATATATGTTTGCATAAATACATGCAGTTTCTGTGTGAGTGTATGAAAATTGATTGCGAAAATTGACTGTGATGCAAGGGGGCGCCGGCTAAAATCTTGCCTAGGGCACCAAATTACTCGGGGCCGGCACTGGGTCAAAGAATAGCTGCAATGCAGTGACCATGGAGCAGCATCAATCTGGGGTAACTGGAGGGGGTACATAGCTCACTCACTCTCTTTGCCAAGGTTAGTGCAACCAGCAAAGCTGTTCTAAATGAGGAGTGCTTCAGAGGCTAACAGGGATCCTTCACCAAAGCCTCAAGCACAAACACCAAAATCCACTATAAGCTAGCAATAAACTAATAGCTGTATGTCAAACAGACATATCACCAAATGTGTTAATATGCTTAAAGTCAGTCTCAAATGAACATTTTCCGCCTTTCTAATGCCTAAAAGGGTGGTACATACATACATAGGACTGCAAGTCAATAAAAGGGAAAGACATCCCTATAAACCTGGCTCAGTTCAGAGAAAGGGTAAACAGGCAGGAAGTCATGTGGACATTTTTAGAGATCAACTTTCTCTTGCTCATGTATTTCATGTTGTTTTATTCCTACTTTTCTTCTGCTGTATCCTCCCCTCTTTATTCCTCCTCCTGTCAGTTACAGGGACAGTTTCATCTTAATGGGATGCACAAAGCCGGAGATGTGGTTGTAGGAGGGATATTTCAGATTCACTTTTTCTCTGACTTTCCTGATCTGTCTCTTACCTCAGAGCCACAACAGCCGACCTGCCATGGGTGAGTTTGTCAGGAAAGCAGCAAAAAACAATAAACAGGCAATTCAATCCATGAGTTGTACGTATTTCCGCAAATCAAATATTACTTTGAAAAATTACATTTTAGATGTATGCTTTTGTACAATTTTAATTATTTGGTTATTTCATATATTGTAGCTATTTAAGGGTCTTAATTATTTATAATTTTTTTACTTCTGCAACGTGTTAATGTTATGTCACAGTTATGATGGGTTGTTTAATCTCAATACTAACTGTGGTCATATTTGTGTTAGTTTTGATGTTCTAGGATTCAGACAGGTCCAGACCATGGCCTTTGCTATTGATGAAATCAACAGAAACTCTAACCTGCTACCGAATGTGACTCTGGGGTACAGTCTTTTTGATAACTGCGGCAAACTAGCAATTGGATTTCAGGCAGCACTGTCCCTAGTCGGTGGCCAAAATGAACAGTTTATAGATGAGATCTGTGCAGGAACCCCTCCAGTCATAGGAATTGTGGGTGATTCTTCCTCTACACGTTCTATTGCCATCTCCTCTGTTTTAGGTTTGTACAGAGTACCAATGGTAAGTTTGCCAATTTGTCTTGGATCATTTTGATATGATCTCAGATTTAATGTCACTTGTAAACTTGGAGTTACATTTATTGATTAAAAAGAGCCAGAAAAAAGGCTTTGAATGTTTTAGGATGTACAGTTTGTGTCTGTCACAGGTGAGTTATTTTGCCACATGTTCCTGTCTGAGTGACCGGCAGAAGTTTCCATCCTTCTTCAGGACGATCCCAAGTGATGCTTTCCAGGTGACAATCTGTCAGCTTAACGGAACTGCATAAAAGCATGTGCAGTTAAACATTCACAAAAAACAAAGTTTCTGCATTGCAATAAAAATTATATTTCTTGAAATGAACAGAATACATATGAATTATTGTGAAACCTTTTCTACTTAAAGATTATTTCAGCCTGTTCACTTATCTCTGTCTTCGTCTAGGTGCATGCTATGATTCAGATTCTGAAGCGTTTTGGCTGGAGTTGGGCCGGTCTGCTGGTCAGTGATGATGACTATGGACTCCACGCTGCTCGATCCTTCCAATCTGACCTGGCACACTCTGGTGGAGGTTGTCTTGCCTACTTAGAGGTTTTGCCTTGGGGCAGTGACCCAGTCGAGCTGAGAAAGATCGTGGATGTGATGAAGAAATCCACAGCTCGTGTAGTCATTGTTTTTGCACATCAGAGTCACATAATGAGCCTCATGCAAGAGGTTGGACTTGAAATAAAACTTAACTATTATTGTGACATATATTTAATTTAATGAGTCAGATCTCTCATTTGTTTACTGCCCTGTTAGTGGGGTTTTATAATGAGAACAAATATTCAAAAAAATTACATTAAACTTAAAATGATGTAGATCACTGCAGTATAGAGTAATACATTTTATTTGATACATACAGGTTATGAGGCAGAATGTGACAGGCCTGCAGTGGATAGCCAGTGAAGCTTGGACAACAGCTACTGTACTCCAGACCCCTGACCTAATGCCATACCTGGGTGGAACACTGGGTATTGCCATCCGTCGAGGAGAAATACCAGGGCTCAGGGAATTCCTCTTACGGATACGTCCTGACCTACATCACAACAACAGCATTGGAAATAGCATAGTGAGTTTAACTGTGCAATCTGATCTGTTAATTGCAAGAATAACACATTGTTATCAATTATAACATTGTTTTGAATATATTTCAGGTAAACCAGTTTTGGGAATTCACATTTCACTGTAGATTTGCACCACCTGCAGCAGGTTGGGTAGAGGCTGGGGGAACATTATGCACTGGACAGGAAAATCTAGAGGATGTGGAGACTGAGTTGTTTGATGTCTCCAATCTCAGGCCAGAGTATAATGTGTACAAGGCTGTATATGCTCTGGCATATGCCCTTGATGATATGCTGCAGTGTGAGCCAGGGAGAGGGCCTTTCAGTGGGCACAGCTGTGGCTATTTGGAAAGAGTGGAGCCATGGCAGGTGTAATATCACAATATACTCCATCTGTTATAGGATTTAATCATCTGCTTTATTTTTTATTTATTTTTTATTGAATATTAAATACAGATCTATAAAATTGTTAATTAATAATGATATTCCCTGCTACTGAGAGATAGCAATGGATTTCACCAGGTCAGTGAAGGGTTTCCCAGTCCAGTCACTAGTATGAAATGCTGCCATTGTGTGTTGTCTGCAAACCATGGATAAGTTGAATATCTAAGTTTCAGACATATCATATCAACATTTCTGCAAAACATGTCATATCAAGTTTACATCACATGAACATTAGCTGTCTTTCATATCAGGACGTTGAGGCATCCCTTCCTCTTGTGGAGTTAATTGTCACTTTCAGAGACAGAGATTGTGTACTGCAAAACCACTTGATATTGTGTTACTGTTGTGGTGATAGAGCCAGGTATGCCAAAACATTATCTTTTCCTGATCCACAGGCATTTTATGCCAAAACCACACCAGAACCTAAAGAAATGTAAAGTTGCAACCAGTGTTGGCTAAGAAACTTGTGTATTACATATTATTAGTCACTTCTATAACTATATTACAGTGATATGTTACCTTTGTAGTGAGTTTGGCACACACATGCCACATAAAAAACTGTATGATTTGCAGAAATGTACAATGCCAGCATTAATTCAGATGACTGGTTTTATGTCTTCATATATACATTTAACTGTATTCTGCGACTTGATATTTTAATCCTCCGTACAGCTGTCTTAAATATGGTCATATATGGAAATATAATTTAATCTGTCCTCTGTTTTTTCTCTGTCTTCCTTATTCTGACATCCATACATGAAGCTAGTATATTACTTGCAAAAGGTAAATTTCACTTCAACATTTGATGATCAAGTATCATTTGATGAGAATGGTGATGCCTTACCAATATATGATATCATGAACTGGTTGTGGCTCCCTGATGGAAGAACTAAAGTTCAGAATGTGGGTGAGGTTAAGAGGTTGGCATTCAAAGGTGAAAAGATCACAATTGATGAAAACAAAATTTTCTGGAACTTTCAATCAGAAAAGGTTACTGATGATATTTTCCTACAACTTATATTTGCTGCATTGTTGACTTGTGATAGTGTAAAGTAGTTTATCATAACAGATATATGTTTTTTTTTTCCCCTATAGCCGCCCCGATCAGTGTGTAGCGAGAGCTGCGCTCCAGGTACCCGTATGTCCAGAAGGAAAGGGGAAGCTGTGTGCTGTTTTGACTGCATCCCTTGTTCTGAGGGAAAAATTACTAATGAGACTGGTTGGTATCTCATTTTAAACACTGAAGTATGAAGAGATAACATATATATATACATATATTTCAAGTCTCTGCCTTATTTCATAGATGCCATGGAGTGCACCAGCTGTCCAGAGGACTTTTGGTCAAATGCCCAGCGTGACCACTGTGTTCCGAAGAAAACAGAGTTTCTTTCCTACCATGAGCCTCTGGGTATCGGCTTGACAGCAGCCTCGTTGCTTGGAACATGTATGTGTGCTGTTGTCATGGGCATCTTTATCTATCACCACAGCACACCTATAGTACGTGCCAACAATTCAGAACTGAGTTTCCAGTTACTACTGTCACTTAAGTTATGTTTCCTGTGTTCACTGCTGTTTATTGGCCGCCCAAGACTGTGGACATGCCAACTTAGACATGCAGCATTTGGAATCAGCTTTGTGCTTTGTGTCTCATGTATTTTGGTAAAAACCATGGTGGTTCTGGCTGTATTCAAAGCCTCCAAGCCAGGAGGTGGAGCCAGCCTGAAGTGGTTTGGTGTTTTGCAGCAGAGAGGGACAGTTGCTGTTCTCACTTTTGTTCAGGCAGCTATCTGCACTGCCTGGCTTGTTTCGGCCTCCCCAACTCCTCATAAAAACACTCAATACTACAAAGATAAGATTGTTTATGAGTGTGCAGTTGGGTCCACAGTTGGTTTTGCGGTGTTACTGGGCTATATTGGCTCATTGGCTTTACTCAGTTTTCTGATTGCATTTATAGCAAGGAATCTCCCAGATAGTTTCAACGAGGCCAAGCTCATTACATTCAGCATGCTGATCTTCTGTGCTGTGTGGGTGGCCTTTGTCCCTGCTTACATCAGCTCACCAGGCAAATATGCAGATGCAGTGGAGGTATTTGCTATCCTGGCCTCCAGTGTTGGTCTCCTGGGGGCACTGTTTGGCCCCAAATGTTACATAATCCTGCTGAGACCAGACAAGAACACAAAGAAAGCAATCATGGGTCGGGGCACCACAAAATCATAAAAAGTCAAATTAACTGCTTGAAACAGAATGTATTCTATATACAAGACATACAAGCAAAACAGTATGTTATGTCATTGTGGATGAAGTTATTACACAGAAGTCCAGAATGAAGTTACAGTTTTTATTGTTTGCTTTGATGCAGCAGTCAACTCAATCTCTACATTTTCAAAACAGTTAACACACAGGCCGAAACAGTGGCACTCATGGTCAAAATGACTCATTTTGTTTGCAAAAGGCTCTAACCTTGCCAAAAAATTTAAAACCTGGCTATTATCACATTATTATTGAAAAGCTGATTTTGCCTTCAAATAACACAACTTACAAACAAGTGTATGAGCTCTTCCAATCAACCATTACACAGTGGACAACAAAATACAAAATACAGCACTCAGTACAAATCGGTGCACCATTGCTTGTCATTGTGGCCTATTACTCTACGTAGCTTTCATGCCAGTGCCATTTGTTGTCAAATTTGCCTTTTTGCAAAGAATTGAATCCAGAATCAGAAATGCTTTGATACATTTTTTGATTCCATTGATTATTTTTTTTCGAACTGTGGCTGAAAACTGAAATACTGTAAATATTACACAAAATACATGGAAACCAAAATAAAATCTATTAGAGTAAAAGAAAAGCTGGTAGTCTCATAGTTCACAAAACATTTCTGCAGCTTCACAGCAAGCCTTTTCCTGAACAAC
Organism: Diplodus sargus; assembly: GCA_903131615.1. Classification (NCBI taxonomy): domain Eukaryota; kingdom Metazoa; phylum Chordata; class Actinopteri; order Spariformes; family Sparidae; genus Diplodus; species Diplodus sargus. Next base: position 12,250,985 of record CAEMYA010000018.1, read on the forward strand.
TGACCTGTTTTAAACATAGAAAAGAAGTTAAAATAGACAATATTACGGTAAAGTATAACAATCTATTACTGTAGAGTATAAGAAATAGCCACTATTGATACTCACTCTCTTCTGTCTTGACAATGGGGCCACATGGCCTCATCCACATCACATTCATTATCCTCTCTTGCAATGAACCAAGGGAAAAATCTTCTTGCATGCCATCCAACCTTGACATTCCTCTGCACCCATTTCTCACTGTCATCTGCCTTAGACCTCTTCCATCCATGCTGGCAAAGAACAACATGGCTGCTGCACTTTTTAAGGCCTGCAGACTGATTGTTCGTTGAAGATTTGTGTTAAGGAGTGTCAAACAGGTGCTTTAGTGATTTCATACTGATGTAGGTAGTTTCTAATAGTTAGGAACAGATGGTTTCTGTTTGGTTACCATAGCTAAAACAATAGAGTTTGGACTGCTTGAATGACATCCATGTTAACTGTTCTGCAAAAGGGTGGGGAAAATGTGTCAATTCAATGAGAAAGGGTTAACACATTTGCAAGAGGTGTCTTGTGCTCTGCTGAGACAGTGATGATGAAAACCGTGTGGATTCCAGTTTGTTTAAACAGGTCAAAGCAATCAATAAAAACTGCAAATGCAAGATCTGCACCACTTGGGGTCGCCAATTTCTTCTTTCTTTCTTTCTTTTTCAAGTGAGCAAAGAATCTTGGGATATGTGAGGTTGCGAAGGATAGCAGCGGTGCATCCTCCAAAAACAGGGAAAAGGATGCCGCATTTGGAGGAGCCTTCGAATTGGGACAGCCTTTGTGCAGCGTTGTGACGTAAATGGCCCTCAAATGCGGCCTCCGAAGGATGCAGACCCTGAATTGAGACACAGCCATTGTCACCCACTGAAAATGTGCATGTGAGTAATTGGCCAACCAGGGCTACGCTACCAAGTTCTTTTGCCACAGTACATAATGCAGTATGTCTGCTATCTGCTATCCATCAACTCTTCAACAAGTGTTGATGGAGCGGCAGATTTTGTGGACCTGTATCAGAATCGGGGTGATTGCATTGGGCCTCTTGGACTGTAGTTTCAGCTCCAGGGATCCAGAGAACAGGCACAATGGGCTCAGCAGGAGGTGTGTCAGAGAAGAAATGTGAGAAAGGTTACCTTTCTCCTTTTTCCATTCCTGGAGCCGCAACTGTATGAAAGGGGATAGTTAAAACGGCTTAGGACTAGCAACCAGTGAGTCTTTTGGTAGAACGCCAAATGACCATCCAAATGAGGAAAGGCTCCAGGTTTCCCTCCAGCCAGACTACGACCAGGAGCTTTCTGTTTCCCACGTCGTCTTTTCTTTCCACAGGGGAGAGATGTAGGGAGACACAGGGAGGAACAGAACAGCCCCTATGCCAGAGTCTGAAGCATCCACCTTCACCATGAACTGGTGAGCCGGGTTGGATGTTGAAGGACAGGGGTATGAGTGAACAGTGCCACTGCCCCTGAAACCCCAGGAAACATTGTAGCTGTTTTCGGGTAGAAGGTGTGGGCCACTCCTCCACGCCCCAGATCTTGGCAGTGTCCAGCTAAAGCCTCGAAGGATAGGTCAGTCAGGGGTAGTGGATATTTATTTCTAACTGTGATGTCATTGAGTCCTCGGTCATTGATACAGGGGCGACTCCCATCCCTCTTACCCACAAAGAAGAAGCCAGCCCCGAGGGGGGACAAGGAGGGCCGAATTAATCCAGAAACCTGAGAATTGTTTATGCTCTCCTCTACTGGTGTGACAGGTTGGACACGCGGCTGGAAGGGAGAGGAGCACCAGGGAGCAGATCAATGGCACAGTCATATGGGTGGTAGGTGGCAGAGACAGAGCTTGTTCCTTGCTGAACACTGTGAAGTGTGAACACTTGCTAGATCACGGTAAACTTGTGGCATAAGAGACAAATCTGGTGATGTTGGAGTGATAGAGGTACATACCTTGACAGTTGTGGTGGGAGAGTGGAGACAGTGAGAGTGGCAAAAAATGCAAGGAGTGAGAAAAATGACTGGGGGTGGCACTAGCTGGTCTGCAGCTGGAGGATGCCTTCTCTCTCTCTCTCCCTCAACCAATTACCTAGGAAGATTACAAGTGATATCAGCTGCTCAAGAGATGCTGGTTCTTTCCTAGATGCTAGGCCATCGTGTAATCTCTAAGAAAGACTCTCTTAAATAAAGAAACGAGCGCAGGCATGTTCTAAACCATCTCAGCTGCCAAAATGCAGAAATCCATAAAATAGTTGGCCACTGACTGTGAACTCTGTTGTAAAGAGTATAACCTAGTGGCTGCCTCAGACCCCTGTACCGGGTGATTAAAAACCCTCCTCATCTCAATCACAAAGGTGACGTCAGACTTGAGAGGCCCTGAACCCACCTCCCACAAAGCTGTTCCCCTCTGTGCTGCCTTTCCTTTCAATAAATTAATCGTGTAAGTGGTCTTAGTTTTAAGAGGTATAACCGGTGAAGCAAAAAAAACTACCACATGTCCCTAGATCTCCGGAGTAATGCCCTGGTTGGGGAACAAAAGGTTCTTTAGCCGGAGGAGAAGAGGGCCGGACTAAGCTCGTAATAGGAGGATTACTCACAGCTGCAGGGTAGTCGAGGAAGAAGCAGATTCCATGAACCCTTGAAGCATCTGCTCATGTCTTCCGACAAGGGCCATTTGTGCCTTCAGGGCCTGGTGGATGGCTGTCAGATCTGCTGGGTCCATGTTTTGGCCAGATGATTCTGTTATTTTTGGTTGGTAGAGTGTAGACTCAATAGCAGACAATGAGGCAGAAAATGTATTGACTTAACAAGGGATTTGCAGTTAAAAATGTAGAGAGCCACAGGCAGAGTTCCCATCTGGGAGGAATGTGAAGGATGTGTGGTAGCTCACGGTGGCACTGGTGGTAGCATTGTGGATTGAGACTCCGGTGAGCATAGGGTTAGGTCGTTGGCTGCAGAGGTGCGGAGAGCTGGATGGCTGGAGGAGGAAACACTGGTAGTTTGAGTGAAGGGACTCTGGATGCAGTACATCTCCAGGAGAGAAACATGAAAATACTAGACGTTTGAGAGAACGATGATATACCATGAGTCATGTACCACATCTAACTGATGAAATCAAATCACAGCAGGTAGCGTAGAGGGCAGGGCTTATCAGGAGGGGCTGATTGCCAACGTCCTGCATATGAGCGTGTGTCAGCAGCTCCGGTGAATGGAAAGCTCTGCCAAGCCTCTCAATGGACTTCTGGTCTGTTCATTGTCTTGCTTGATATCCTTCCTTCTATAAGTCAGAGGTTATTGGGTCTGTATTTGTGCCAAGTATAGCCTGCCAAACCACCTCTGCAAGCGATGCATGTGTAGAAGCTCCAGTGGGACGACTGTGCGGCTACTGCAATGAGCCCTGACACCTGCATAACAGTCAAAATTGTAGGTCTGGGTTTTGATGGAATAACCCATGGCGTGGTTGAATGGAGCACCATGCCCAGATACTTTAAATGTTGTCATGACTGGGGAGGTACTGTTGTTCTCACTGATTGTGAACCCTAACTTGGTAAGGGTTCAAATATACAGGGTCAACTATTTCAACCTGGACAAAGTAAAAGACGCCACACACAAAGTCAACAACTAAGCAAGCTTTATTGGATGCTTTGTCAAAAGAAAACCCACAAACAAACAAAAGAGGGCGAGAGACCCCGGGCAAAAAGAACAAAAAAAGAAAGATGTGGGACCAGCCGCGCAGTGAGCCGTCGCTCACTTACCTGCCTAAAGGACAGCTAGACCTAAGACAAAAGACACAAATAACTGAGCTTCCGGTGATCTCCAGCCCATAAAGGAATACAACAAAGACGACCAAATACCCCAGCACCTCAAGCGCATGAGGGTTGTCCGACCTGCTGGGGGGGGGGGGGGGGGGGGGGGGCC
>CAEMYA010000018.1:12254921-12271930 GCA_903131615.1 Diplodus sargus
GTGTCATCTCTTCTCCTTTTCCCTGGCCCATATAACACCTCCCCCACTCCGCCAGAGCACCGATTAGCTACAGGTATGCCCAGGTAAAGAGAGAGGAGGGCGAGATAGATAGATAGATAGATAGATAGATAGATAGATAGATAGATAGATAGATAGATAGATAGATAGATAGAATTGTACCCTCCAACAGGGGTAAATGTCAATGTGAATGCCACAGTCCAGGTTGTGTGCAGGAGGGCTAATATAGCCTGTAAACTGGACAGCAGGCACAGTGGTGTGACGTTAGGGGCAGAAAGATACTTATGTTGAAAAGTCCAGTTCTCTCCTCCCCTTTTGTGTGGCATTGAACAGCGTGATCGCCCTTGGGACAAAGGATCTCTTCGGCCTATCTGTAGTGCATGCCAATGACAGAAGTCTATTACTATGGATGCTCTTCTGTCTGTTAAAAGTGTTGTGTAGTGGGTGGTGGTCATTCTCCAGGATTTCCAGCATCCTGTTCAGTATTCTTTTCTCTGCTGTTGATGTGATGCCCTCTAGCTCCATGCCAACAACAGAGCCAGCTTTCCTGACAAGCCTGTCCAGCTGCCCAGTGTCCCTTTTGTTAGTGCTGCCTTCCCAACACACAATAGCATAGAAGAGTACACTTGCAATGACAGACCGGTAAAACATTCGGAGGAGCTTGCTGCAGACATTGAAGAACCGCAGCCTCCTCAGGGAGTGCATCTCTATTGGCTGACCAGTCCAGTTTATTGTCCAAGCGTATTCCCAGGTATTTGCATGTGGTGACCACCTCCACCTTGTCTCCTTCAACAGAGACTGGCAGCAAAAGTGGTTTTGTCCTCCTGTAATCCACAACCATTTCCTTTGTCTTCAAAGAGAGAGAGAGAGAGAGAGAGAGAGAGAGAGAGAGAGAAAGAGAGAGAGAGAGAGAGAGAGAGAGAGAGAGAGCATATGTAACACCACATACAATACATGATTACATCCATTCACACTCTGCATCCACATTGGTATCAAAAGACAGAACTCTTGATGGAGGCACAACAACAGTACAATTTAACTTAGTAAAAATAAATAATTAAATAATAATGTTTACCTATGTATCTACTCTTTATTATCATTAAATGTCATATGCAAGCATAATATATCAAAATAATAAGGGATACATGAGAAAGGAGAATTTCTCTCACAGATGCTACCTCGACATGGAAATCATTCACGTCTACTGTGTGAACCAATCATGCAATCCATTATCCACATGCAAAGATGATTATTGACTCCATAACCAGGCACTACTTTGCTTTGTATATTGGTCAGCTCAAATACCTGCTTTCCAGAAGAATTCAACTATATTGTAGAAAGCATGAATGTGTGGACATTGCATGACAAATACTATAACATTACAAAATGAACAGACAAAGATCAGGTTTTGTGTGCAACACACTTTTATGAAGAGAACACATCGTATTGAATATAACAAATCGAATAAAAAGTTACTGTGTGCCAGACAGATACAAAAGCAGAACAGAACCCTAACCCATACATCAAATAGACAGAAAAATACATGGGACAATGTACTATTTTACCAAATGTCTTAGTATGCTAAATGCAAAATCACTCTCAAATTAAATGCATTTTCTGCCCTACCCTTTCCTTTTCTTATGCCCAAACAGGTGGTGCATTATATTAAACAGGACTGCAAGTCTATAAAAGGGGAAGACATCCCAATAAAACTGGCTCAGCTCAGAAAAAGGGCAGACAGGAAGGAAGTCATGTGGGAATTTTTAGAGATCAACTTTCTCTTGCTCATGTATTTCATGTTGTTGTATTCCTACTTCTCTTCTGCTGTGCCCTCCCCTCTTTATTCCTCCTCCTGTCAGGTACAGGGACAGTTTCATCTAAATGAGATGCACAAGGCTGGAGATGTTGTTCTAGGTGGGATATTTGCAATTCATTTCTTCTCTGTATTTCCTGACCTTTCTTTTACCTCGAAGCCACAACAGCCTACCTGCCATGGGTAAGTGTCAAGAGCATAAAGAGGGGAAAGTCAATTCCACAAGTCATGTATATTTTTGAAAATCAATGATTACACTGAAAGAATTGGATTTTGCATGGATGCTATTTTAAACATGTTTTTTCTACAGTGTTATCTATTCAATTTAATCTGTCATTATTGAAAATAATGTTATTTATGCAAGATATTTGTGTTGTCACAGTTATTGTATTATTATACTTATAGTATTATGATATTGTATATATTATTATTGTATTTTCCAAAAGTTTATTGTGGTATTTGTTTTAGTTTTGATGCTGTAGGTTTTAGGAGGGTCCAGACCATGGCTTTTGCTATTGATGAGATCAACAGAAACTCCAACCTGCTACCAAATGTGAATCTGGGATACAGTATTTATGATAACTGTTACAAACTACAGACAGCTTTTCGTGCAGCAATATCCCTTGTCAGTGGTCAAGGGGAGCAGTTTATGTTAGATGAGACCTGTGTAGGAACCCCTCCAGTCATAGGGATTGTGGGTGATTCTTCGTCTACGTATTCTATTGCCATCTCCTCTGTCTTAGGTTTGTACAGAGTACCTATGGTAAGTTTGCCAAATTGCCTTCTAAACAAAAAGTAGTACAATCAGTAATATATCACTCTATGTGGGGCTGCAGCCATCGATTCTTTTTGTAATCGATTAATCTAGCACTTTATCGATCGATTAATCGAGTAATCGGATTATTTTTTTATTTTTTTTTGCGTTTTTAAACAACCAAAACAAATAATGCATAATGAAAATTATGTGGCTGTAAAATGATCAAGCATTTCTCAAAAAAACAGAGGTATTCATTCTAACTCCAACATTTGGCTCCAAAACTAAGCCCATTTATTAAGTGCCAGTGCCAATAATTAAACAACAATACAGTTAAATCAACCTACTGTAAAACATGTAAAACATGTAAAACAGTGAATACAAACTTAAATGTTTTAGTTGATGTTTAGTTTTGCTCTTCTTCGGCGGCTGTTTCAGTGAGTTTTGGGCGCAGAGTGATGAGACATATACCGTTGAAATTTGTAGAGTCCCAGCTTTTATATGACATGCTGTATGTAGCATTAGCATGAAGTAGCGTAATCGCTAACGCCGATTTTTCGGAATTGAGTTTCGATTAGGTGAAAATGATTATCATGACCGTTTAGCCGAGCTTCTTCTTCTCTTATAGGGTGTATAAGGCAACATGCGCAGCTCGGGTTGAAGAGGTTAAAAACATCACAGCTAAACATCATATCTAGTCAAACCGCATCACGACATCACTACAAATACAGAGATAAATTGTGCCAGCCAGCTAAATTCAAAATGTATGACGCGCTGGTGTGCTTCCTGAACAACGGTCCGTGTGGAACAATCAGATCCCTGCGCGCATAGTGCGCGTCCTAGGAATTTAACGAGGCTTCGAGGCAGAGTTTTTGCCTCGAGCAATTTTTATAATTGAGTTAATCGAGTAACTCGATGAATCGTTTCAGCCCTAACTCTATGCAGACAGTAATATTGTAATATAAAGTGAAGATAACAAGTAATGTGTAATACTGTATATTGCATTTTGAAAGTATCGTGCCCGAGAAGAGCTGAAGAAGGCTTTGAATGTTTTCAGTCTGTACAGTCTGTGTCTTTCACAGGTGAGTTTTTTTGCCACATGTTCCTGTCTGAGTGACCGGCAGAAGTTTCCATCCTTCTTTAGGACGATCCCAAGTGATGCTTTCCAGGTGACGATCAATTAGCATAGTTAAATGCATAACAGCATGTGCAGTTAAACATTCATAAGAATAGGTCATCTCTATACTGCAAAATCATTAACTGAATATGATCAAATATGTATCAAATATAACCCTTTTAGCATGTTTTCCTCAGAAAGTTGTTTTCAGCATGTGCACTAATCTCTGTGTTAACTCAGGTGCAGGCTATGATTCAGATACTGAAGCGTTTTGGCTGGAGCTGGGCAGGTCTGCTGGTCAGTGATGATGACTATGGACTCCATGCTGCTCGATCCTTCCAATCTGACCTGGCTCAGTCTGGTGGAGGTTGTCTTGCCTACTTAGAGGTGTTACCATGGAGCAATGACCCAGATGAACTAAAGAGGACTGTGGATGTGATGAAGAAATCCACAGCTCGTGTGGTCATTGTGTTTGCACATGAAAGAAACATGATTAACCTCATGGAAGAGGTTGGGCTTGAAATCAAAATTATAACTGAATATAGCTATAGATTTTAATGTTTTATTTGTCAGATTATATATATATATATATATATATATATATATATATATATATATATGTTATTTGTTGAGAGCCCTGTTATCATGGTTTTAGAGCACGATAATTTACTTCGGTTATGATAAGACAGGACACATAATTTTGCTCATAACACTGAAGACTAGACACTACTTTAGTGACTCGGCATTATGGAGTTATATATTTTATTTGATATTCAGGTGGTGAGGCAGAATGTGACAGGCCTGCAGTGGATGGCCAGTGAAGCCTGGACAGCTGCTACTGTCCTCCAGACCCCTGAACTCATGCCGTACCTGGCTGGCACACTTGGCATTGCCATCCGTCGAGGAGAAATTCCAGGCTTCAGGGAATTCCTTCTACAAATGCTTCCTGACCTACACCATAACAGCAGTTATAGAAATGGCATGGTGAGAGTTTTATCGTGCAATCCCATCTGGTAATTGCATGAAGAATATAAAGTCATCATTTGTAAGACTTTTTTCAATATATTTCAGGTAAGGCAATTTTGGGAATTCACATTTCAATGTAGATTCACACCACCTCCAGCAGGTTGGGTAGAGGCTGGGGGATCAATATGCACTGGACAGGAAAATCTAGAGGATGTGGAGACTGAGCTGTTGGATGTTTCCAATCTCAGGCCAGAGTATAATGTGTACAAGGCTGTGTATGCTCTGGCATATGCCCTTGATGACATGCTGCAGTGTGAGCCAGGGAGTGGCCCTTTCAGTGGGCACAGCTGTGGCAATTTGAAAGAACTGGAGCCATGGCAGGTGTGAGATTGCTTTACACTCTGTCTGTTATATGACTAAATCATACCGTTGAGTGTTTCTTGCATATTGGTACAACTAATTATAACGTGCTGAACAAAAAGTTAGAGGAAATGCCCTACTACTGGGTGATGGCAGTGGTTGGTATTATCAGTGCAGTGATAGGTTCTTATTTTGATTTGTTCATAAGTGTAGCATGCAGTTTAAAAATGTAATACTGGGTACCCCGATGTTTAACATCATCATAAAGACAAAAAAAAACTCAAAAACCTAGTCAACCACCAACAGTGAAACTATCTGGGTTGAAAGGAGCAAATATCAGATGCGGATGATGCTGGAATAGGTCAGGTAAAAATAAGAATAAATACAGGAGGGTCAGGCAGCCCAAAATGTGATCAAGGTGTTTGAGATTTAATCTGTATTCTTTGTTTTTTAATCTTTCTATATAGCTAATATATTACTTGGAAAAGGTCAACTTCACTACAACATTTGGTGATCAAGTGTCATTTGATGAGAATGGTGATGCCTTAGCAATCTATGATGTCATGAACTGGCTGTGGCTTCCTGATGGAAGGACTGAAGTTCAAAATGTGGGTGAGGTCAAGAGGTCGGCCTTCAAAGGTGAAGAACTCACAATTGATGAAGGCAAAATCTTCTGGAACTTTGAATCAAAAAAGGTGATAACTGATTTTTCAGACACACCATGAATAACTCATTAAAGCCGTGTAAAGTTGTGTATGATGATAGCTATCTCCTTTTCTCCCTATAGCCACCCCACTCAGTGTGCAGTGAAAGCTGTCCTCCAGGTACCCGCATGGCCAGAAAGAAAGGGAAACCTGTGTGCTGTTTTGACTGCATCCCTTGTTCTGAGGGAAAGATCAGCAATAAAAGTGGTTGGTGTTTAACTTGAAACATTGTAGTTATATCAACATATCAAGTATCTCAGGTATTTTCCTTTTTTCATAGACTCCATGGAGTGCACCAGCTGTCCTGAGGACTTCTGGTCCAGCCACCAGCGTGACCACTGTGTTCCTAAGAAAACTGAGTTTCTCTCCTACCATGAGCCTCTGGGTTTCTGTTTAACAGCAACCTCATTACTGGGCACATGTATGTGTGCTGTTGTGCTGGGCATCTTTATCTATCACCATAGCACACCTATAGTACGCGCCAACAATTCAGAACTGAGTTTCCTGCTCTTGCTGTCTCTGAAGTTATGTTTCCTGTGTTCACTGCTGTTTATTGGTCGTCCCAGACTGTGGACATGCCAGCTGAGACATGCAGCATTTGGAATCAGCTTTGTGCTTTGTGTCTCATGTATTTTGGTAAAAACCATGGTGGTTCTGGCTGTATTCAAGACCTCCAAGCCAGGAGGGGGAGCCAGTCTGAAGTGGTTTGGTGTTTTGTAGCAGAGAGGGACAGTTATGGTTCTCACTTCTGTTCAGGCAGCTATCTGCACTGCCTGGATTGTCTCTGCTTCCCCTACTCCTCATAAAAACACTCAATACAACAATGACAAGATAGTTTACGAGTGTGCAGTTGGGTCCACAGTTGGTTTTGCAGTGTTACTGGGCTATATTGGCTTTCTTTCTATCCTCAGCTTTCTGATTGCATTCATAGCAAGGAATCTTCCAGATAGTTTCAATGAGGCCAAACTCATCACTTTCAGCATGCTGATCTTCTGTGCTGTGTGGGTGGCCTTTGTCCCTGCTTATGTCAGCTCACCAGGCAAATATGCAGATGCAGTGGAGGTATTTGCCATCCTGGCCTCCAGTTTTGGTCTCTTGCTGGCACTGTTTGGACCCAAATGTTACATAATCCTGCTGAGACCAGAGATGAACACACGGAAGGCGATCATGGGTCGGGAAATGCAGGCCTAGTAACTGCACTCGTCGTCATGAGACAGAATTAATCTGTTCTCGGTATACAATACAAAGAAACGTAAACCCGACTTATTTTAACATGTGTAAGTTTACTGACATCACATATATTCTCTTATGTAGCTAGCTCATGTCACATACAAAACATATAGAATTTAGCCCAAAAGAATATGTAATGAATATGAAATGTCTTACTACTTGGATAAAGTGAATCTACAGCTGCTAATATTACGATCAATATGTTTTCATTGGTGTCAATTAAAGCCTGTTGTGTATGACATAGTTTCACCTTCTTGCAGGGTCATATGCTATTCATCATAATAAAACTGTGTCTTTAGTCAAACCACATTGGTCCACATCTGGTCTCAACATTACACATCCCATGTAAGCTGATTGCTGTATGTAGGTACTTAGGTATATATAGGCCCATGCATCCTGAAGGCTCAGACCTAAGATAGCTTGTTCTATATCCTCTTGCCACATTTCATGTCATGTATTTTGGAGCTACATTTGACTGAAAATGCTTGTCAGAAGTATAACATTGTACTGAACCCAGGGGCGCCCTATAGGGGGGAAAAGTTAGGACAATTCCAAGGGCCCCTTGCCCAAAAAAATAGGTTAAAACAATGAAAAAGTATTAGACCGTCATCATTGAGTATTTAATTCAAATATAATAATAAAGTTAATGATCTCTTTGTTTTACTTGTTTTTGGCAGTAAAAGTTATATATCCCCATTGACCAAAAAGTAAACATCCATATTGACCTCCCCACCTCCCCACCTCCCCAACCCGTCCCGGTCCGGCCTCAGCGCACCTATTAGTGACGGTTTAGTTGCAGTCAGTAAATGCGCCAGAACTGCAGTGATCACAATGTTGCCTAAATCAAAATCTGGTTTTCAAAAAAGGAAAGAGAGGAAAGAGAGACAGGAAAGTCAAAGGAAAGGGTGTCAATCTATAACCCAGTTTTTCACCAAGAAAGGTGGGTAGCCTGAGTGGTATTAACCTGTTGGCTTAATTTCCATAGTGAAATAACCTAGCTAGCCACAGACTAATGTTAGCCTACTTTTCATCAACATTTTATCAGTGCAGGGAAACGTTTAGCAAGATATTCATATTAAATCATTGTCCCTGCAGATGAGTCAGCAGCAGCCCAGTCTCCCCATACCCCTCCCTCCCTGTCCCAGTGAAGAAGGTGAGCAACATTGTGTTCAATGACATCAGCATCACTGCAGGGAGTCTGTGGGGATTTCTCTGTCAATCTTGCTCTTTTTACCATCACAAAAAAGAAAATGAAATATTTATCAATGACAGAAATCCAAACACAAATTATTTTCTCACATAATGATCAATGAGGCAAATTATGATTAAAATAAACATGTCGTTCGAACAGGTACGTCAAGTGCATGATCATCATCATCATCAGCAGCAGCAGCTGTCTGTCAGCCTCCTATAAAATAAAATAGTCTATCATCCATACTTGTTTCAGAATGATTTTCATGTATTAAAAATAGTTCTGAAATAAAAAAGAGCAAATGTATGTGTATATAAAATAGTTCAAATTCAGCTATCACTAAAATAGAATGTTTGGTCAGTAGTTTGGGACTTTCACCCCTCTGCTTTGCAGTAGACACAGAGGAGAACATTTCTGGTGCATGCAGACTGTGTGACTCAATACAACTCTAAATACAAGGAGAGAAATGTTTATATATTCTGGAAATCAAAAGATTAAAATCGCAACAACCATATAGCCTCATATATGTATTTCTTCACCCCAAAACCAATGCCACCACCTGTGAGTCTACAGATGTGGAGATAAATTAGACCTGCATGCAGGAAGACAAGGGAGACAGTGAGCAGTAACCAAGTAACTGTCATGTTGTTCTTTTCAGAAATACGGGAATGATAGTCAAAAATATCATTGAAATGCATAGTTTTATGCAAAAAATCAAACATCACATATTTTCGCCTGCCTAAACAAGGGCCCAATCAAATTTCTTTGCATGGGGCCCCTGACTGAATGATCCAAAGAAGGTGTGTCACAATCTCTTGAATTCATGGTACAGTCCTATTGTAAGGTGTTGCATATTAGCCTTTAAGAAAGTCTAATATGGGCTCTGCTCTGTTGTCATGTGATGCAATCACCTCTCAGAAGGTCAATTAAGGTGCTAATAGTGGAAAATAAAATTACCGGCAGCTTCCATGGCTCAATCGGACTGATTTACAATATAGCCCTCAATCAAACAGACAGTGCAAATAAAAAAGAGATCAGAAGACATACTGTTTTATTAGATGTCTTACTGTTCTCATAATCAATCTCAAATGAAATTAGTCTAAAGTGCCGCCCCAGCGTTGGGTGGTGCTTAACATTAAACAGTGCTTCACGTCAATAAAAGAGGTCGACAGCAAAGAAACTGACTGGGCTCAGAAAAGGGATGAACAGTTGGAATGTCATGTTGGAATTTGTAGGCATTAAATTGTTCTCACTCATGTATTTCATGTTGATGTATGCCTACTTTTCTTCTGCTGTGTCCTCCCCGCTTTATTCCTCCTCCTGCCAGTTACAGGGGCAGTTTCATCTAAATGGGCTGCACAAAGCTGGAGATGTAGTTTTAGGTGGGATATTTGAGATCCACTTCTTTTCTGTCTTTCCTGACGTTTCTTTTACCTCAGAGCCGCAACAGCCTACCTGCCATGGGTGAGTTTGTCAGGAAAACATTAGAAAATAGAATTTCTGGAAAATAAGTCACATTTCTAGAATGTATTTCTACAAATCAAATATTGCTCTGGAAGAATGTGATTTAGGATTGATGCTATTATAAAGAATTTACTTATTTTCAGTCTCAATTCCAAAGCTGAAGTTGTCAGACAGTGTCATATATTCATTAATTGAGAAAAAGTTGTATTGTTTTTCGTTAGTTTTTACATTCCAGGGTTCAGGACTGCCATGACTATGTCCTTTGCGATTGATGAGATCAACAGAAACTCAAACCTGCTACCTAATGTGACTCTGGGATACAGTCTTTATGATAACTGCTACAAACTCGAGATAGGATTTCGTGCAGCAATGTCACTCATCAGTGGTCAAGAAAAGAAGTTTATATTAGGTGAGACCTGTCAAGGAACCCCTCCAGTCATGGGGATTGTAGGTGCTTCTTTTTCTACTAGTTCTATTGCCATCGCCTATGTCACAGGTTCTTACAGAGTACCAATGGTAAGTTTTGCAGATTCCATTCTAATAATTACTGTTGTTAATTTTGACTTCATGTCAAGTTTAATGTCAAATGCAAAGACATGGTCTTAAATTCTAAAAAAGTCAAGAGCTGGTAAAGGCATTGCATTTTTCAGGATGTACAGTCTGTGTCTTTCACAGGTGAGTCATTTTGCCACATGTTCCTGTCTGAGTGACCAGCAGAAGTTTCCATCCTTCTTTAGGACGATCCCAAGTGATGCTTTCCAGGTGACCATCTGTCGCCAAAGTGAAATAACATCCCAGCATGTGCAGTTAAACATTCAGAAAGAAAGAATGCCCTTCACTGCAACAGCAATTACATTCTTTAAAACGCAATGATTATATGTGACATCCCTTCATTGCAAAAAATGTGTAATATTTAAACATAATTAATTGTGAAACCTGTTTTGCATGTATTCCAATAAATGTTTTATTCTTTCTGTCCATGCATTAACCACTTCACTCTGTACTACCTTAGGTGCGTGCTATGATACAGATTCTAAACCACTTCGGCTGGACTTGGGCAGGTCTGCTGGTCAGTGACGATGACTATGGACTCTACGCTGTTCAATCCTTTCAATCTGAATTTGTTCAGTCCGGTGGAGGTTGTCTTGCCTACGTTGAGATCTTACCCTGGGAAAATGACCGAGCTGAATTAAGGAGGATTGTGGATGTGATGAAGAAATCCACAGCTCGTGTGGTCATTGGGTTTGCACATGAGAGTAACATGATAAACCTCATTGAAGAGGTTGGGCTTAAAATATAACTTAAATATAACTGAATGCAGTAATGGATCTTGATATTTTATTTATCAAACTGAAAGATTTAAAGATTAAAATACTGCATTGGGCTATAGAAATAGATTTATTTCTTGAAATTTACTAGTCAAACGTGCTTTTACTCACACCAATTCCACTGAACTCCATTTATGATGATATGTAGCACTTTTCTCATTGTGTGTAAACCTGTAAACATAGTTATTTTCTATGATGCACAGTTGCTGAGGCAGAATGTGACAGGCCTGCAGTGGATTGCAAGTGAATCCTGGATAGCAGCCACTGTATTTCAGACCCCACGTCTCATGCCGTACCTGGCTGGCATTCTAGGCATTGCCATCCGTCGAGGAGAAATACCAGGGCTCAGGGAATACCTGCTACAATTACGTCCTGACCTTCACAACAACAGCTATGGAAAAAACATAGTGAGAGTTTAACCTTCCCAATCTAATGACAAGTTGCAAGAATAATACAGTGTGTCTATTTATGTTGCCATTTTCAACATTTAACTGATAACATGTTTTAAATACATTTCAGGTGAAACTGTTCTGGGAATATACATTTCAATGTAGATTCACACCACCTCCAGAAGGTTGGGTGGAGGATGGGGGAGCATCATGTACTGGACAGGAAAATCTAGAGGATGTGGAGACCGAGTTGTTGGATGTTTCCAATCTCAGGCCAGAGTATAATGTGTACAAGGCGGTGTATGCTCTGGCCTACGCCCTTGATGACATGCTGCAGTGTGAGCCAGGGAGAGGGCCTTTCAGTGGGCACAGCTGTGGCAGTTTGCAAAGACTGGAGCCATGGCAGGTGTGATATATCTTTGCACTCCACCTGTTTGAATGAATAAATAATGTGCTTTAGTATTTATTGAGGTATATAGGGTAAAGGATTAAATAAGTGCATAGTTGAAAACATTTTCCCCACCAGTATTATCAGTTTAGGGATAACAATATCTTGTCACAGGGTTTAGAAAAATGTTGTTAAATATCATATTATGAAGCTTTCTTATTGAATACAAGGTACTGCTGTGTTCATAAGTTTTTTTCTTGTTTTGTAATATATTCTGATATTCATAGCTTCTGCATTACTTGCAAAAGGTCAACTTCACCACATCATTTGGTGATCAAGTGTCATTTGATGAGAATGGTGATGCCTTCCCAATGTATGATATCATGAACTGGCTGCAGCTACCTGATGGAACAATAAGACTGCAGAATGTGGGTGAGGTTAAGCGGTTGGCCTTCAAAGGGGAAGAACTCACCATTGATGAAAATAAAATCTTCTGGAACTGTGGATCCAAAAAGGTTATGTCTGACTTTTCAGAAACACTATCGATAACTCATGAAAGCACTGTAAATTAGTTTATAATGACAGACTCTTATTCTTACCCATATAGCCACCCCAGTCTGTGTGTAGTGAAAGCTGTCCTCCAGGTACTCGCATGGGCAGAAAGAAAGGGGAACCTGTGTGCTGTTTTGACTGCATCCCCTGTTCTGAGGGAAAGATCAGTAATGGAACTGGTTGGTATTTAGTTTTAAACATTGTAGTGTTGGAATATAAATGTATCTCATGTTGGCTCCTTTTTTCATAGACTCCATGGAGTGCAAGAGTTGTCCAGAGGACTTCTGGTCCAGTCCCGAGCATGACAACTGTGTTCCTAAGAAAACAGAGTTCCTGTCCTTCAATGAGCCTCTGGGTATATGTTTGACAGCTGGCTCATTACTTGGCACATCTATCTGTGCTATCGTCCTGGGTATCTTCACCTTTCATCGAAGCACACCTATGGTACGCGCCAACAATTCAGAACTGAGTTTTCAGCTACTGCTGTCCCTGAAGTTATGTTTCCTGTGTTCACTGCTGTTTATTGGTCGTCCCAGACTGTGGACATGCCAGTTGAGACATGCAGCATTTGGAATCAGCTTTGTGCTTTGTGTCTCATGTATTTTGGTAAAAACCATGGTGGTTCTAGCTGTGTTCAAGGCCTCCAAGCCAGGAGGGGGAGCCAGCCTGAAGTGGTTTGGTGTGTTGCAGCAGAGAGGGACAGTTATTGTTCTCACTTCTATTCAAGCAGCAATCTGCACTGCTTGGATTGTATCTGCCTCCCCAACTCCTTATAAAAACACTCAATATTACAAAGATAAAATAATTTATGAGTGTGCTGTTGGGTCCACAGTTGGTTTTGCTGTGTTACTGAGCTACATTGGCTTTCTGTCTATCCTCAGTTTTGTAATTGCATTCATAGCGAGGAATCTTCCAGATACTTTCAATGAGGCCAAACTCATTACTTTCAGCATGCTGATCTTCTGTGCTGTGTGGGTGGCCTTTGTCCCTGCTTATGTCAGCTCACCAGGCAAATATGCAGATGCAGTGGAGGTGTTTGCCATACTGGCCTCCAGTTTCGGTCTCTTGTTGGCACTATTTGGACCCAAATGTTACATAATCCTTCTCAGACCAGAGAGAAACACAAAGAAAGCAATTATGGGTCGGCAAATCCAAACATAGTAACTGCACTTTCTTTCATGAAAAAAAACTTATTTTATCTTCAAACTCATTTTATAGTTTTAAATGGTTATATTGTCACTGTTTTCACTACATTAGTTTGAATCACTACATTTTAGTGATGAGAAATGTTCGCAATAAATTTAGTCATGGATTATTAACATTTGTAATGTTCGAAATAGTTGTTTTTTTTCAAATGTTTTGTATGTGTTTATCCCAACGTTTAATAAATCAGACACCGATGGCACAGCGCTCTGTTTTAAGTTTTTGTCTTTTTTCAAATGAATTTTAAACCTGGTCTGACTCTTGCTTGTACCCTATAGGGTGGTACATAAGATTAAACAATGCTGCAAGTCAATAAAAGAGGTTGACAGCAATAAAGCTGACTGGGCTCAGAAAAGAAATGAACAGCAGGAAAGTCATGTTGGGATTTTTAATATTACATAGCTCTCCCTCATGTATTTCATGTTGTAGTGGGGGGGCATTGTTTAAATGCGCGAACAGCTGATTGCGCTGTGTAAGCCTGTGCTGCTGCCCGGAGACAGACCTGAGGTTCCGCAGGAGTTACGGAGGAGACGTTGGGTCTGCAGGTCTGGTGCCAAAAGGAGGGAGATAAGGAGAAAACATAAGCCAGCGGTCCCGGCGATTATAATGGGAAACGTGAGGTCTCTGGGGGAATAAAACAGACAAACTGACGACCCAGAGGGAATACCGTGAGTGTAGCATATTTTGCTTCAGTGAAACTTGGCTGCACTTGCACATCCTGGGCAACAGCGTGGAGGTTCCAGGTCACAGTTTGGTACAGGGAGACAGAGACTGTTTCAAAAGTCATAAGAAGAAGGGTGGCGGGCTTGCACTTTATGTGAGTGAGAGGTGGTGCAATACTGGACATGTCAACGTGAAGGAACGGCTCTGTACCCCGGACATTGAACTACTGGCTGTGAGAATGCGCCCATATTATTTACCGAGGAAGTTCATGTCTACCATTGTTATAGCTGTTTACATCCCCCCGTCAGCTGATGCAGCGGTGGCTGTCATCATCCGCTGCTGCTAAACTACAGACTGAACACCCGGATGCATTCATGTTTATGACAGGTGATTTTAATCATGCATCACTGGACAAAACTTTAAGAAACTTTCACCAATATGTTGACTGCCCCACAAGAGACAATGAAACGCTGGATCTCCTGTATGCTAATGCCGTGGATGCATATGACGCCACAGCCCTCACCCCACTCAACAGGTCAGAGCAAAACTTGGTCATGATGTCTCCTAGGTATGTTCCTCTTGTGAGAAGGCATCCAGTGCACACCAGGATGGTGAGGAGGTACTCCGTGAGCCACATGGGGGGGACATTGATAAGATGACTGACTGCATCACTGATTACATCCGATTCTGTGAGGACACCAACATACCAGCCCGGACCGTGCTCTGCTTCTCCAACAACAAGCCCTGGATCACCAGTGACCTAAAGGCACTTCTTAACAAGAAGAAGAGGGCTTTCAGGTCTGGAGACAGAGAGGAGCAGAGGAGAGTGCAGCACGAACTCAGAGAGATGCTGAGGACATGTAAGGACAGCTACAAGAGGAAGCTGGAGGCCAAATTCCAAGAGAACAGTGTCAGAGATGTGTGGACAGGAATGAGTAACATCACTGGGGGTGAAGGGGAAAGACAGGCAGACACCAGGGAGCCTGGATAGAGCAAACCAGTTTAACCAACAGGTTTAGCTCTCCTCCTTCTCCACTGAAGACATATGCATCAACCCCTGCCCAGCAGTGACTATAGGCCAGGTAAAGAGGCAGCTGGAAAGACTACATCAGCGAAAGGCTGCAGGCCTTGACGGCATCACACCCAGGATCCTGAAGACCTGTGCCAGCCAGCTGTCTCCTAAACTGGGACATACAACCTGAGTCTGAGTCAGGAGAAAGTCCCTATGCTGTGGAAAAAGTCCTGCTTGGTTCCAGTCCCCAAGAAGTCGAGGCCATCCGACCTGGCAGACTACAGACCAGTCGCCCTCACATCTCATGTGATGAAGGTCCTGGAGAGACTGGTCTTAGCCCAGCTGAGGCCACAGGTGAGGACATTTCTGGACCCAGTGCAATTTGCCTATCAGCCCCATTTAGGAGTCAATGATGCTGTCATCTACCTGCTGCAACAAGCCCATATGCATCTGGATGGTGGTGGAGGCACTGTGAGGATCACGTTCTTTGATTTCCAGTGCTTTTAACACCATTCAACCTCTGCTGCTGGGTGAGAAGCTGCAGGTGATGAGAGTTGACGACACAGTGATCTCCTGGATTACTGACTACTTGACAGGCAGGCCACAGTTTGTCCATCTGGGCAGTGTCCTGTCTGATGTGGTGGTCAGTTATACAGAAGCTCCACAGGGAACTGTGCTTTCTCCCTTCCTCTGCACCTTATGCACCACTGACTTTCAGTACAACTCTGAGTTATGTCACCTGCAGAAGTTTCTGACGACTCAGCTGTTGTCGGGTGTATAAAGGAGGGAGAGGAGGGTGAGTACAGGACACTGGTAGATGGCTTTGTAGAGTGGTCCGAGCAGAATCATCTGAGGCTGAATGTCGACAGGACCAGAGAGATGGTGATAGACTTCAGGAGGAAGAAGATGCCTTCACAGCCACTACGGATCAGAGGGGAGGTGGTGGAAAAGGTGGAGGACTACAGATACCTGGGAGTGGTCATCGACGGGGATGAGCAGACTCTATTTCCTTAGGAAACTGAGATCCTTCAAAGTGTGCAGCAAGATGTTGGAGACCTTTTACCAGTCTGTTGTTACCAGTGCCATTTTTTTTTTTGCTGCTGTGTGTTGGGGCAGCAACTTCAGAGCCAGCGACACTAACAGACTTGATAAAATCATCAAGAAGGCTGGTTCTGTACTTGGTCTCAGGTTGGAGACTTTTGAGACCGTGGTGGAGAGGAGAACGCTGGATAAGCTGTTATCCATCATGGACAATGATCAGCACCCTCTCCATCACACAGTAGACAGACAGCGGAGTACCTTCTCTCACAGACTGTTCCTGCTCCTGTTGAAGGGAAAGATACAGGAACTCTTTGCTGCCACATGCCATCACACTGTACAATAACAGCTAAAACTCTGGTCATAACACATGGTCTTTACACTCTTTGGTTTTATACACTCTGTTCACCGCACCTTATACTTTATCTTGCACTACAATTGCTACACTACAACTGCTTATTTATACACGTTTATACACTTAGATGGATCAGATACTATCTATCTATCTAAACAATTAGTCTTTAACTTTAAAAAGTCACAAGAGCTGGTAAAGGCCTTAAATATTTTCAGTATGTATAGTCTGTGTCTTTCACAGGTGAGTTATTTAGCCACATGTTCCTGTCTGAGTGACAGGCAGAAGTTTCCATCCTTCTTTAGGACGATCCCAAGTGATGCTTTTCAGGTGACTATCTGTCTCCACAGTGAAATTATTTCAGTATAGAAATATTAGGCACTTTTTACGCATGTGTATCACAAAAGAGGCAGAGCAAGAGATATTTTTAATTGCTCAAGAAAGTAAATATGGTGCCCCCCCCCCC
>CAEMYA010000018.1:12271948-12299437 GCA_903131615.1 Diplodus sargus
CCCCCCTTTTTTTTTTCGAGATGGCCCCAAAAACACAGCAGGAGTCAGGAGCAGAGAAAAGAGATGACACCCGTGAATCACATGCAGGTAAGTCCATATTTAATTATTCTTAAATACGGGAAATGTGCTGCTAAAGTGATGGTGCGCCCAGCATACACCTCGAACTAGCTGACGTTATAGCTAATGTTAGCAAACTCAAATAATGGTATAACATAGGTGCAAGCTAAATTGAGATTTTACTGTTAAACATTATCCATGCATTTTACAAATAACTTACGCCAGCTAGCTGTTCCTTTGCTTTAGATATTTAGCAGTAGTTTATGGTTTACTTTGACGTGACAGTGGTCAATACTTTCTCAGTAACAGTTGCCGGGTCAGTGCATAAGGTAGGCTAACAATTCATCTTGCTTCAGACCATTTATCATATTGCTTTTATTCCTGTAGGTAAGATATAAATATAACATGTCATAATGAATGATAAAACGCAAACATTGTTGTTGAGTTTTGTGCAATATTGCAACTCATTCTTATGCTTTTTATATTAAATTAGATTTGATTTATCATATAGTTGAGTGCTCCTTGGCTGCATGCTTTCAGTTTTAAATGTTTATAATTTTTTTCAATATGAGATTCCTTGTTGAATATTTTGTCTCTCTATACTGATCCTTTTTCTTTGTATTTCTAAATTAATGCATTGCTGAGATACTTACAAGGAAGAGCAGGTGGCCAAGAGGAAGATGCAAACGATGAGCAACCATCTACAAGCAGTTCAGGCACACATCAACCCCAGCCGGCCAGCAGGTCTGTAGACATGCCCCGATCAACCACCCTCAACCAGCAGTAAAGGGACAGATACACAGCAGAGAACCACCACCTTTGAAAGCACAATTCCTGTCATCGAGAGTCCATCAGCAGGTGACAATGTGTGACCTGTTCTGTATTGTGTTTACATAGTTGATTTTCCTTTTTCGTTGTATTGTTCTTCAGTCTTATATTGTGACGCTGCTATTGTGTTATTGGTATTGAGTTATATGTTTGGTAATAAAAAGTTAAACTGGCAAAAACAAACTTTTTTTTTTATTGGGGTGGGGCATCATGAAGGTATTTCGCTAAGGGCACCAAAATTGCTAGCAGCGGCACTGTGCACATCAATAAAAGACGTTGGCAGCAATGAAACTGACTGGGGTCAGAAAAGGGATGAACAGGAGGAATGTCATGCTGGAATTTGTAGACATTAAATTGTTCTCACTCATGTATTTCATGTTGATGTATGCCTACTTTTCTTCTGCTGTGTCCTCCCCTCTTTATTCCTCCTCCTGCCAGTTACAGGGACAGTCTCATCTAAATGGGCTGCACAAAGCTGGAGATGTAGTTTTAGGTGGGATTTTTGGGATCAACTTCTTTTCTCTTTTTCCTGACCTGTCTTTTACCTCAGAGCCACAACAGCCTACCTGCCATGGGTGAGTTTGTCAGGAAAACATTAGAAAATAGAATTTCTGCAAAATCTGTCACATTTGTAGAATGTATTTCTACAAATTAAATATTACTCTGGATTAATGAGATTTAGCATTGATGCTATTATAAAGAATTTACTCATTTTCAGCCTCAATTCCAAAGCTGAAGTTGTCAGACACTGTCATGTATTTATCAATTGAGAAAAGGTTGTATTGTTTTTGTTAGTTTTTTAATTTTAGGGTTCAGGACTGCCATGACTATGGCCTTTGCAATCGATGAGATCAACAGAAACTCCAACCTGCTACCTAATGTGACTCTGGGATACAGTCTTTATGATAACTGCTACAAACTCGAGATAGGATTTCGTGCAGCAATGTCACTCATCAGTGGTCAAGAGGAGCAGTTTATATTAGATGAGATCTGTGCAGGAACCCCTCCAGTCATAGGGATTGTGGGTGATTCTTTTTCTACTAGCTCTATTGCCATCGCCTATGTCACAGGTTCATACAGAGTACCAATGGTAAGCTTCCCAGATTCCAGTCGAATAATTAATGTTGGTAATTTTGACTTTATGTCAAGTTTAATGTCAAATGTAAATATGTAGTTTTTACTTTAAAAAAAAGTCAAAAGAGCTGGTAACGGCATTGAATTTTTCAATCTGTACAGTATGTGTCTTTCACAGGTGAGTCATTTTGCCACATGTTCCTGTCTGAGTAACCGGCAGAAGTTTCCATCCTTCTTTAGGACGATTCCAAGTGATGCTTTCCAGGTGACCATCTGTCGCTAAAATGAAATAACATCACAGCATATGCAGTTAAACATTCAGAAAGAAAGAATGCCCCTCTCTGCCACTGCAATTATAGTCTTTAAAATGCAATGATTATATGTGATGTCCCTTCAATGCAAAAAAAATCTAGATATATTACATTTGAAAGGGTAATATTTGAACATGATCCATTGTGAAACCTGTTTTGCATGTATTCAAATAAATGTTTTATTCTTTCTGTCCATGCACTTCACTCTGTACTACCTTAGGTGCGTGCTATGATTCAGATTCTAAACCACTTCGGCTGGACTTGGGCAGGTCTGCTGGTCAGTGACGATGACTATGGACTCTACGCTGTTCAATCCTTTCAATCTGAATTTGTTCAGTCTGGTGGAGGTTGTCTGGCCTACGTTGAGATCTTACCCTGGGAAAATGACCGAGCTGAATTAAGGAGGATTGTGGATGTGATGAAGAAATCCACAGCTCGTGTGGTCATTGGGTTTGCACATGAGAGTAACATGATAAACCTTATTGAAGAGGTTGGGCCTAAAATATAACTTAATTATAACTAAATGTAGCAATGGATCTTAATGTTTTGTTCATTAAACTGAAAGATTTAAGTTAAAATAATGCATTGGGCTTTAGAAATAGATTTATTTCATGAAATGTACTAGTCGAAGGGGCTTTTGGCTGGGATTGTGTACTCACACCAATTCCACTGAACTCCAATTGTGATGATATGCAACACTTTGCTCATAGTGTGTAAACCTGTACATATATATATATATATATATATATATATATATATATATATATATATTATATGATGCACAGGTGCTGAGGCAGAATGTGACAGGCCTGCAGTGGATTGCAAGTGAATCCTGGATAGCAGCCACTGTATTTCAGACCCCACGTCTCATGCCGTACCTGGCAGGCATTCTAGGCATTGCCATCCGTCGAGGAGAAATACCAGGGCTCAGGGAATACCTGCTACAATTACGTCCTGACCTTCACCCCAACAACAGCTATGGAAATAACATAGTGAGAGTTTAACCCTCCTCGACCAATTGCAGAAATAATACAATGTTTGTGTTTCTGTTTAGATGCTCAATTGTTAACTGTTAACATGTTTTTAATGCATTTCAGGTGAAACTGTTTTGGGAATATACATTTCAGTGTAAATTCAAACCACTCCCCGCAGGTTGGGTGGAGGATGGGGGAACATTGTGCACTGGACAAGAAAATCTAAAGGATGTGGAGACTGACTTGTTGGATGTTTCCAATCTCAGGCCAGAGTACAATGTGTACAAGGCTGTGTATGCTCTGGCCTACGCCCTTGATGAAATGCTGCAGTGTGAGCCAGGGAGAGGGCCTTTCAGTGGGCACAGCTGTGGCAGTTTAAAACAACTGGAGCCATGGCAGGTGTGATATCACTTTACACTCCACCTGTTTGTATGAATGAATCATGTGCTTTAGTATTTCCTGAGGTATATTAGGTAAAGGATTAAATCCCAACATATGAAATAACTAATCATGAGTGCCCCACATAGTTGAAAACATTTTGCCCCCCAGTATTCTCAGGTTAGGGATAACAATATCTTGTCATGATGAATAGAAAAACGTCTATACGTATCATATGGAGTTTTATTAATGAATACAAGGTACCGCTGTGTTCATATCCTCCTGACTACCAGTAGTTCAAATTTCTCCTCTATGGAGGACATTTGTAAACCTGAATATCTTCCACCCACTGCATACTACGTAAGTAATTCACTTTGATATCTACAGAGGACATTTAGGGCTTTTCAATGATACCAAATGTGAAGGGGTGAGGCTTTGGTACCTTTCTCTTCCTCATTTAGGAAAATGATGTCCGTCAGTGCAAGTAAAAGGAAAAGTATGTGCATAATACTTTTTATTGAGCAAATTTTTGCTTGAGATGTTGTTGGCATATTTTTTATCTGCCAAGTCTCTTAACAACACATTGTCTGAATTATTTTAACTGTAGTTTAGCATAGTATTTAAGTGTTTAAAAAGTGTCCTCCGTAGTGGACATTTGTAGTTATTTCCTCCGTTTTGTTCTGTTTTTTTTTTTTCAAATGAAAAGAAAGAGTAATTTCAGAAGCACCTTGGTTGCCATCAAGGTTCACTTTCACATGTATGGAGTTCGGATGTCCATCGTAGCAGACTTTTAATAGAGGGTCGTGTCATGATCACATGATATCTTAAAAACAAGGACTTAAAAAAAAATAAAAAATGTTTTCAGTATTCTAATTATTTTACAAAGGAATTAAAAAAAAAGTGATTAGACAATACTTTTTTTCCCAGTTGTCAGGAAGATATGTTATTATTATTATTTTGTTCTAATCTGTGTTCTTTGGCTTTTTTCCATATTCTGATACATTTAGCTTCTGCATTATTTGCAAAAGGTCAACTTCACCACATCATTTGGTGATCAAGTGTCATTTGATGAGAATGGTGATGCCTTACCAATCTATGATGTCATAAACTGGCTGCAGCTCCCAGATGGAACAATAACACTGCAGAATGTGGGTGATGTGAAGAGGTCTGCCTTCAAAGGGGAAGAACTCACCATTGATGAAGATAAAATCTTCTGGAGCTTGAAATCACAAAAGGTTGTATCATATTTTTCAGACACACCATGGATAGCTCACGAAAGCACTGTAAATAGTGTATAATGACAGACTTCTATTTGTTTCCTTATAGCCACCACGGTCTGTGTGCAGTGAAAGCTGTCCTCCAGGCACCCGCATGGCCAGAAAGAAAGGGAAACCTGTGTGCTGTTTTGACTGCATCCCTTGTTCTGAGGGGGAGATCAGTAACGATACGGGTTGGTATTTAGTTTTAAACATTATACTATGGAAATGTTAATATATGTCATGTTGGTTCCTTTTTTTATAGATTCCATGGAGTGCAAGAGTTGTCCAGAGGACTTCTGGTCCAGCCCCGAGCATGACCACTGTGTTCCTAAGAAAACAGAGTTCCTGTCCTTCAAAGAGCCTCTGGGTATCTGCTTGACAGCTGGCTCATTACTTGGCACATCACTCTGTGCTATTGTCCTGGGGATCTTCACCTTTCATCGAAGCACACCTGTGGTCCGCGCCAACAATTCAGAACTGAGTTTTCAGTTACTGCTGTCCCTGAAGTTATGTTTCCTGTGTTCACTGCTGTTTATCGGTCGTCCCAGACTGTGGACTTGCCAGTTGAGACATGCAGCATTTGGGATCAGCTTTGTTCTTTGTGTCTCTTGTATTTTGGTAAAAACCATGGTGGTTCTGGCTGTGTTCAAGGCCTCCAAGCCAGGAGGGGGAGCCAGCCTGAAGTGGTTTGGTGTGTTGCAACAGAGAGGGACAGTTATGGTTCTTACTTCTATTCAGGCAGCAATCTGCACTGCATGGATTCTATCTGCCTCCCCAACTCCTCATAGAAATACTCAAGATTACGATGATAAAATAGTCTATGAGTGTGCTGTTGGGTCCACAGTTGGTTTTGCAGTGTTACTGGGCTATATTTGCTTTCTGTCTATCCTCAGTTTTCTGATTGCATTCATTGCGAGAAATCTTCCAGATACTTTTAATGAGGCCAAACTCATTACTTTCAGCATGCTGATCTTCTGTGCTGTGTGGGTGGCCTTTGTCCCTGCTTACATCAGCTCACCAAGCAAATATGCAGATGCAGTAGAGGTGTTTGCCATACTGGCCTCCAGTTTTGGTCTCTTGTTGGCACTGTTTGGACCAAAATGTTACATAATCCTGCTGAGACCAGAGAGGAACACAAAGAAAGCAATCATGGGTCGAGAAATCCAAAGATAGTAACTGCACTTTCTTTCATGAGATAGAATGAATCCCTGTTCTGTATATAATAAAAAACTTGACTATTTTATCTTCATTATGGAATTTCACTTTCATCCCATTGGTAACTTATGTCATGTATTTTATTTGCCCAATAGAAAAAAAATGAAATGTTTCACTGCTTAAGATATGCTCAAGAATCTGCTATAATCATGGAGGGATTATAATTAATAGTAATTAGTAATAAAGTAGTAATAAAAGTAATTCTATCTCTCTATATATCTATCTATCTATCTATCTAAAGCAAGCACCTAGGCATGCAAAAATGTTTCTACAAACATTTTTGTAAGAATGGGTCGCTCTCTGGAGCTCAGTGAATTCCACCGTGGTACTGTGATAGGATGCCATCTGTGCAACAAGTCCAGTCGTGAAATTTCCTTGCTCCTAAATATTCCACAGTCAACTGTCAGTGGTATTAAAACAAAGTGGAAGCGATTGGGAATGACAGCAACTCAGCCAAGAAGTGGTAGGCCTCGTAAATTGCTGGAGCGGGATCAGCGGAGGCTGAGGCACATAGTGTGCAGAGGTCAGCAACTTTCTGCAGTTAATCGCTACAGACCTCCAAACTTCATGTAGCCTTCAGATTAGCTCAAAAACATTGCGTAGAGAGCTTTATGGAATGGGTTTCCAAAGGTGTTGCATAGAAAGCTGCATAGAAAACCTTTGGGATTAATTAAAGTGGAGACTGAGAGCCAGGCCTTCCCGTCTAACATCAGCATGTGACCTCACAAATGCACTTCTGGAAGAATGGTCAAAAATTTCCATAAACACTACTAAACCTTGTGGAAAGCCTTCCCAGAAGAGTTGAAGCTGTCTGCCAGAGTAGATCAGACCCAAGATGCAGACTGTGCAAAGAAGCCCCTGAGACAGTCCAGCACATAGTAGCAGGGTGTAAGATGCTAGCTGGATCAGCATACATGGAGAGGCACAACCAAGTGGCTGGGATAGTATACAGGAACATCTGCAACCAGTATGGAATAGAAGTACCCAAATCCCAATGGGCCATACCACAGAAGGTGGCTGAGAACAACAGGGCCAAGGTTCTCTGGGACTTCAGCTTCCAGACTGACAAACAGCTCCTGGCTAACCTGGTGGAGAAAGAGCAGAAGAGGGTAGTGGTGACAGATGTGCCGATCTCAGCTGACGCCAACATCAGGAAGAAGGAACACGAGAAACTTAAGAAGTACCAAGGGTTGAAAGAGCAGCTGGAATAGATGTGGAAGGTCAAGGCTAGCGTGGTCCCCATGGTAGTGGGGGCACTCGGGGCAGTAACCCCCAAACTGGGAGAGTGGCTCCAACAGATCCCAGGAACAACATCTGAAGCCTCAGTCCAGAAGAGCGCAGTCCTAGGAACAGCCAAGATCCTGCGCAGAACCCTCAAACTCCCAGGCCTCTGGTAGAGGACCAAAGCTTGAGGATGAGGAGAGTATGGCCCCAAAGGATGAACTGCTAAGTGAATGTCTCAGGCAGCAGAACACTGATGAGAGTGCAGAGGAGGAGGAGGAGCAGACAACCTGGAGGGACAAGCCCCTACATGGCAAGTAGATCAGATAGAGGAAGTGGCTAATATCAAGAAATCCTACCAGTGGCTGGAAAATGCTGGACTGACAGACAGCACAGAGGCACTAATCATGGCAGCACAAGAACAGGCCATAAGCACAAGAGCCATCGAGGCCAGGATCTACCAGAGTAGATCAGACCCAAGATGCAGACTGTGCAAGGAAGCCCCTGTGACAGTCCAGCACATAGAAGCAGGGTGTAAGATGCTAGCTGGATCGGCGTACATGGAGAGGCACAACCAAGTGGCTGGGATAGTATACAGGAACATCTGCAACCAGTATGGAATAGAAGTACCCAAATCCTAATGGGCCATACCACAGAAGGTGGCTGAGAACAACAGGGCCAAGGTTTTGTGGGACTTCAGCTTCCAGATTGACAAATCGCTCCTGGCTAACCTGGTGGACAAAGAGCAGAAGAGGGTGGTGGTGATAGATGTGGCGATCCAAGCTGACGCTAACATCAGGAAGAAGGAACACGAGACACTTGAGAAGTACCAAGGGTTGAAAGAGCAGCTGGAACGGATGTGGAAGGTCAAGGCTAGCGTGGTCCCCGTGGTAGTGGGGGCACTCGGGGCAGTAACCCCCAAACTGGGAGAGTGGCTCCAACAGATCTCAGGAACAACATCTGAAGCCTCAGGCCAGAAGAGTGCAGTCCTAGGAACAGCCAAGATACTGTGCAGAACCCTCAAACTCCCAGGCCTCTGGTAGAGGACCCGAGCTTGAGGATGACACAGATACCACACTACCAGGGTGAGAAGGAGATTTTTTTATATATATATAATTTTTGTGTGGGCGCTCATGCCGTCCCTCCACAAATGCAGCCCTGGGCAGCTGGCCATATTGCCCAAATCAGTAACAGCCCCTGGTTGATGCTATATCCTCTTGCCACGTTTCATGTCATGTATTCTTAAACTGCATTTGACCGGAAATGCTTGTGCAGATATGTGATATCTCTCAAATTTATGTCATGCAAATTAGCCCCAAAGAAAGTCTTATAAGGGGCAAACATGAAGAAAGTAAAATGTTTTTTTGTTTTTTTTGTGTTATATTGCAGTCTGCTGTAATGTGCTGCAAATTAACCTAAAAAAAAGGCTCATGAGGGTCTAACAGGATGGAAATACAGATGTTTTATTAATTTTATTTGACGGCACTGTTCTACTGTAATGTGTGACAATTTATCATCTGAGAAAGTTTATTAAGGGTCTCTCCAGGTAGGAAATAAAAAATGGAAATGGAAATTGGACATTTTTATTGTTTTTTTATTTTTTTTATTTTGCTGTCCGTTTCTGTTGTAATATGTTGCAATAACCTCTCAGAAGGTCTAGTAAGGTGCTAATCGTGAAAAATAAACCTTTCGGTAGCTTCCATAGCCTAATCTTACTGATTCATAATATAAACCTTAACCAAACAGACAGTGCAAAGAAACAATTGATTTGAAGACATACTGTTTAACAAAATGTCCTCGTGTGGTCTAAATCAATCTCAACTGAAATTAATTGTAAGCCCAGCCCGACTGTTGCTTGTACCCCATTGGGTGGTGCTTAACATTAAACAATGCTGCAAGTCAATAAAAGAGGTTGACAGCAATAAAACTGACTGGGCTCAGAAAAAGGCAGTACCAGGAGGAAAGTCATGTTGGGATTTTTAGATATTAAATTGTTCTCACTCAAGTATTTCATGTTATTTTATTCCTACTTCTCTTCGGCTGTGTCCTCTCCTGTTCATTCCTCGTCCTGCCGGTTACAGGGGCAGTTTCATCTAAATGGGATGCACAAAGCTGGAGATGTGGTTCTAGGTGGGCTGTTTGAGATCAACTTCTTTTCTCTCTTTCCTGACCTGTCTTTTACCTCAGAGCCACCACAGCCTACCTGCTATGGGTGAGTTTGTCAGGGAAAAAGGAAAAAGTAAAAGCTGTGGAAAATCACAGTAACATTTGTAGGATGTATTTCTATGAATTAAATATTGGTCTGGAAGAATGAGATTCAGCATTATGCTTTTCTAAACAAATAACTCATTTTATTTATTAAGTTTTAATTAAGCATTTTAACTGTCAGTATTTAACTGGATTAATTGTTTTCAAAAGCTGTAATTTTCAGACACTGTCATGTATTTATCAATTGCAAAGAGTTATATTGTTTTGTGTTAGTTTTTACATTCCAGGATTTAGGACTGCCATGACTATGGCCTTTGCAATTGATGAGATCAACGGAAACTCCAACCTGCTCCCTAATGTGACTCTGGGATACAGTCTTTATGATAACTGCTACAAACTCCAGATAGGATTTCGTGCAGCAGTGTCACTCATCAGTGGTCAAGAGGAGCAGTTTATATTAGGTGAGACCTGTGCAGGAACCCCTCCAATCATAGCGATTGTGGGTGATTCTTCTTCTACAAGTTCTATTGCCATCTCCTCTGTCATAGGTTCATACAGCGTACCAATGGTAAGTTTTCCGCTTTCTCATCTAATAATTATTGTTGATGGTTTTTACTTGTGTCAAGTTTAATGTCAATTCTAAAAAGTTAGTCTTTAACTTTAAAAAATCAAAAGAGCTGGTAAGGCCTTGAATTTTTTCAGTATGTATAGTTTGTGTCTTTCACAGGTGAGTTATTTTGCCACATGTTCCTGTCTGAGTGACCGGCAGAAGTTTCCATCCTTCTTTAGGACAATCCCAAGTGATGCTTTTCAGGTGACCATCTGTCGCCACAATGAAAATGCATGACAGCATGTGCAGTTAAACATTCACAAGAAAGAACATATCTTCAATAAAACAGCAATTATATCCTTTAAAGTGCAATAATTAAATGTGATCCAATGTGAAACAATTTTAGAGTTGCAAATGATCATTCCTCAGAAAGAATGTCCTTTCAATGCAAAAACTGTATATATATAATCTTTGAAAGGCAACATTCAAAAATGATTTATTGTCAAACCTGTTTTGTATGTTTTCCATTGTTTTCTCTCTATGCACTAATCACTTCACTATTTATTCTCTTAGGTGCGTGCTATGATTCAGATTTTGAACCATTTTGGCTGGACTTGGGCAGGTCTACTGGTCAGTGACGATGACTATGGACTCCACGCTGCCCAATCCTTCCAATCTGACTTTGTCCGGTCTGGTGGAGGTTGTCTAGCCTACGTTGAGATCTTACCCTGGGAAAAAGGCCGAGCTGAATTAAGGAGGATTGTGGATGTGATGAAGAAATCCACAGCTCGTGTGGTCATTGGTTTTGCACATGAGAGTAACATGATACACCTTATTGAAGAGGTTGGGCTTGAAATATAAATTAATTAAAATTGAATGCAGTAATGGATCTTAATGTTTTATTCACCAAACTGAAAGATTTAAGTTACAATACTGCATTGGGCCATAGAAATGAATTTCATTTCATTAAATGTATTAGTTCTTTTAGCCGGGATTTTGTACTCACAACAATGTATGTAAGACTGTAAACATATATATTTTATATGATGCACAGGTGCTAAGGCAGAATGTGACAGGCCTTCAATGGATTGCAAGTGAATCTTGGATAGCGGCTACTGCATTTCAAACCCCCCGTCTCATGCCATACCTGGCTGGCACACTAGGCATAGCCATCCGTCGAGGAGAAATACCAGGGCTCAGGGAATTCCTGCTACAAATACGCCCTGACCTTTACCACAACAACAGCTATGGAAATAACATAGTGAGAGTTTACCCTCCAACACAAGAATAATACTTGTGTTTTTGTTTGTTTTCTCTGTCAACACCTTTAACTGTTAACACATTTTAAATGCATTTCAGGTGAAACTGTTTTGGGAACATACATTTCAATGTAAATTTGCACCACCTGCAGCAGGTTGGGTGGAGGCTGGGGGAGCATTATGCACTGGACAGGAAAATCTAAAGGAAGCGGAGACTGACTTGTTGGATGTTTCTAATCTCAGGCCAGAGTATAATGTGTACAAGGCTGTGTATGCTCTGGCCTATGCCCTTGATGACATGCTGCAGTGTGAGCCAGGGAGAGGGCCCTTCAGTGGGCACAGCTGTGGCAGTTTGAAAAGACTGGAGCCATGGCAGGTGTGATATCATTTTACACTCCACCTATTTTATGACTTAATCATATAGATTAGTATTTCCTGAGGTGTATGGATTAAATCCAGAGACATGAAATAACTAATCATGAATACCCAACATAGTTGACAGCATTTTCCCCACCAGTATTAACAGGTGAGGGATAACAATATCTTATCACAAGGTATAGAAAAATGTTTGTGAAGTAACATAAGTTTTATTATTGAATATCAGGTACCACTGTGTTCAAATGTTAACACAAAATTATTTTCTAAGTCTTCCTCTCTCCTATATTCTGACATACAGGTTCTGCATCATTTGCAAAAGGTGAACTTTATCACCTCATTTGGTGATCAAGTGTCATTTGATGAGAACGGTGATGCCTTACCAATATACGATATCATGAACTGGCTGCAGCTCCCTGATGGAACAATAAAACTGCAAAATGTGGGTGAGGTTAAGAGGTCAGCCTTCAAAGGCGAAGAACTCACAATTGATGAAGATAAAATCTTCTGGAGCTTGAAATCACAAAAGGTTGCTTTTTCAGAGACTGCATAGATAATGGAAATCATCATGGAGGCACTTTTAAGTAGTGTATAATTACAGATGTGTATGTATTTTTCTCCTTACAGCCACCGCAGTCAGTGTGTAGTGAAAGCTGTCCTCCAGGTACCCGCATGGCCAGAAAGAAAGGGGAACCCATGTGCTGTTTTGACTGCATCCCTTGTTCTGAGGGGGAGATCAGTAATGAGACTGGTTGGTATTTAGTTTTAAACATTGTAGTGTGGAAATATAGATATATCTCAAGGCATTTCTTTTTTTCATAGACTCCATGGAGTGCACCAGTTGTCCAGAGGACTTCTGGTCTAGTCCCCAGCGTGACCATTGTGTTCCTAAGAAAACAGAGTTTCTCTCCTACCACGAGCCTCTGGGTATCTGCTTAACAGTAACCTCATTACTTGGCACATGTATATGTGCTGTTGTACTGGGCATCTTTATCTATCATCACAGCACACCTATGGTACGTGCCAACAATTCAGAACTGAGTTTCCTGCTCTTGGTGTCACTTAAGTTATGTTTCCTGTGTTCACTGCTATTTATCGGTCGTCCCAGACTGTGGACATGTCAGCTGAGACATGCTGCGTTTGGGATCAGCTTTGTGCTTTGTGTCTCATGTATTTTGGTTAAAACCATGGTGGTTCTGGCTGTGTTCAAGGCCTCCAAGCCAGGAGGGGGAGCCAGTCTGAAGTGGTTTGGAGTTTTGCAGCAGAGAGGGACAGTTATTGTTCTCACTTCTATTCAGGCAGCTATTTGCACTGTATGGATTGTATCTGCCTCCCCAACTCCTCACAAAAACACTCAATACAACAATGACCAGATTGTTTATGAGTGTGCAGTTGGGTCCACAGTTGGTTTTGCAGTGTTACTGGGCTATATTGGCTTTCTGTCTATCCTCAGTTTTCTGATTGCATTCATATCAAGGAATCTTCCAGATAGTTTCAATGAGGCCAAACTCATCACTTTCAGCATGCTGATCTTCTGTGCTGTGTGGGTGGCCTTTGTCCCTGCTTACATCAGCTCACCAGGCAAATATGCAGACGCAGTGGAGGTATTTGCCATCCTGGCATCCAGTTTTGGTCTCTTGGTGGCACTGTTTGGACCCAAATGTTATATAATCCTGCTGAGACCAGAAAGGAACACAAAGAAAGCAATCATGGGTCGGGGCCCCACAAAGTCATGAAAACTTTATTTAAATACTTGAAACAGAATTAATACTATATATCCAAGCAAAAAAAGTATGTTATGTAATGACTTGGAATGGCACTGTCACAAGGTTAACATTCTCTGCTTTACACCACAGAACTAGAGTTACAATGTATAACCTTTGCTTCATTTAGCCCTAGTCTCTAGAATTCTAACAAAATAAGACTGGAGTTATTTTATCACTTTATCATTATGAATTTCCTGAACAATCCGAAAATAAAAATGTGTCGATACTGCATCACTTTGCATCAGCTTGAATCAATTGAAACAGTGCATGAATAGAATTCCTATGAGCAGATGGTGTAGTTTTTACTCTCAAATGACTCAATGACAATAATGTATGGTGGAATGTGTGAATGAGATGAAATTAGTGCAAGCTGAGAAAAGATGCTGTGCTCTGGATGAATTCAACTTTATACAATAAAATTTTGTCAGTAAATCAGCTGCTGGAATGTTCTCATTTTTTTTTTTCCTCCATTTCAAAACAGTACCAGATTTGCTATATGAGAAAAGAGAATGCTTAATGAATTCAAAGTACACTAACTAAATTCTTAATGAAAAATACTGTCTCAATCGTTAAGAATTGGAGGCTCTGTTGCTGGTATTCAGCCTTTTTTCCAGCTACCTTTACAGTAAACATGCCCATTCAAGTTCCATTCATGAATTTTGAATGTCCACATGAGATGGACCCTCCTTCTCACAAACACATTTGCACCTAAACCACTGTGTGATGGGCTGGAGTACATGGGAGAGTAGTTTTTCCATTTGTTTGCCATTTATGTGTTGAGTATGTTTCCAAAACTTACGGTAGTTACGGTTCACCTGGCCCACATGCTGCGTGTAATGATGGCACTTGGCCAGTCTAGTCCTGGCAATGCTATTGCCTGCCAAAAGCAGGGGCTGGATCTAGCTCAGACTTTGGCCAGTTGTGGTTTATTCGGTCCGCTCTTTATGGACTGTCCAAGTGCCATCCTTCCACTCTATATGTTTACTGGGTGAGGTTGTCTGATAAAATTTGCTATCTGGGTACCCTCATAATTGAACCTTACTGATTTTAAAGTTCAAGAAAAGAAACACTTCAGTTGAAAGTATCTTATATTCATTGTGCAACAACTTATTACAGCTCTTTTTGAAGATCGGCTGTATGATGTCACTACGGAGTGATATTAAAACCAAATACTAATATGTATAATGGGAATACTCTTGATGTCTTGGGAATCATTTCAGACAAGGCAGAAGGTCTGTAGATGATGATGAGCTGGAGCACTGCAGTACATGATATCTTTAATCAGTGTCTGTTTTATTTTCTTAATATGAAATTATGATATTAATGATGTTAAGAATGATATATTTCAGATCACATATGGCATTTGTATTTCATTTGGAATTGCATACTCTTCTCAAATTCTCAATATTGCAAATTTGATAGACAAAGGTCTGTTTTTGCCCACACTTTTCTACAGATGTGATCATATCTACTGTAACCCGCTAGGTACTACAGAGTTTTGGACCAGTGACTAGGTTCGTAGAGGAGGGTTTAAAGAGGAAGTCACAGACACAATGAATAAATGGAGCCACGAAGTACGTTGAAAGTAAGTTGACTGTATTGAACTGTATGAAAATAAAATAAAATTCAGTGCAATGACATCTGATTGCTCAATATTTCACAGTCTTTCTTTAACATAAAACCAAATAAAAGTGTCCAAATGGAAACGTAATGTTCCTTGAATGTCCTTGAATGTTCCTTGAATATTCCTTGAATATTCCTTGAATATTCCTTGAATGTCCTTGAATGTCAGCGCGCTTCAGTCAAATGTATGTAAGTCAAGTCAGGGGAAGTTGAAAGAGTCAGGGGTTCAGGAGTCAGGTGTGTGTGTGGTGGTCCTACCACAGGCACACTCAGTTAATGTGAAGAAGGGGCTGGATGTCCTCTTCAGGCTCAGGTACGGGTTCTCTACTCCTTTGGGTAAGGGGGTTTCACTAGCTCGCCATCTCCATCAACCAGGAGAATCCAGATCCACATCTAAAGGTTTCTGAAGGTTCTCAAAAACCTAGCCAAGTCTCTGCCGAAAACAATAACTCACGGGTCCTCGACCACCTCTCTGCTTCAGGTAGGTACACTTCCCAAAGTTATTCTGTGTTGATAAGTCAGTTAACAACCGCCATTTTCGTGACGTCTTATTAACCTTCTCCTCCGTGTTTCTCATCTGCTCGTACCGCTGCTCTGACTCTCTGCTCTCACTCCGCACCACGCTAACTCTGCGCTCTCACTCCGCACTGTAACTCTCGCGAGAACAGGGTGGGACTACTTTTTCTTAAAAATCATACATCTACTTTTTTTATTAGAATGCAACAATTAATGACTGAGTGTGTGCAAAATTAATATTATTGACAGAATAATAAACTAAAGAGGGTTAATTAATAAAAAATATATTTTAAAGGAAACAATATTATCTACTGGGTTACACTACCATCCTCTAAATAACTATGTGTCAACCACATAAAATATAGGCCTCCGTCAAAAAGAGCGAAGGAAAACAGATGAGTAGACATGTTGTTCCACTACTTGTCTTAGTAACCTCAAAATGAAATTAAAAAAATAATTCTAAGCCCTGCCCCTACTCTTGCTTATAGCCCATTGGGTGGTGTTTAAGATTAAACAATACTGCAAGTCAATAAAAGAGGCTGACAGTAATAAAGCTGACTGGGCTCAGGAAAGGGATGAACTGGAGGAAAGTCATGTGGGGATTGTTAGATATTAAATTGCTCTCGCTCGTGTATTTCATGTTGTTGTATTCCTATTTCTCTTCTGCTGTGTCCTCCCCTCTTTATTCCTCCATCTGCCAGTTACAGGGACAGTTTCATCTAAATGAGATGCACAAGGCTGGAGATGTGATTTTAGGTGGGATATTTCAGGTCCACTTCTTCTCTGTGCTTCCTGACCTGTCTTTTACCTCAGAGCCACCACAGCCTACTTGCTACGGGTGAGTCTCTCAGGGAAGCAGCAAAAGCAAAAACTGTATAAAATAAATTCCATGAGTCATATGTATTTCTGCAATTGTGCAATGTCTTCATGTGATCACAGTTATTGTATGTCTTACTTTTGGATAGTTAATAGTGGCAATTGTGTTAGTTTTGATGTTGTAGGATTTAGGAGGGTCCAGACCATGGCCTTTGCCATTGATGAGATCAACAGAAACTCCAATCTGCTACCTAATGTGACTCTGGGATACAGTCTTTATGATCACTGTGTCAAACTAGGGATTTCATTTCGTGCAGGATTATCCTCAGTCAGTGGTCAAGAGGAGCAGTTTATATTAAATGAGACCTGTGCAGGAACCCCTCCAGTCATAGGAATTGTGGGTGATGCTTCTTCCACACATTCTATTGCAATCTCCTCTGTCCTAGGTTTGTACAGAGTACCTATGGTAAGTTTGCCAATTTGAGTTTTATTAAGTCAATTGGATAATTTTCATGTGATCTCAGATTTAATGTCACTTGTAAATATAGAGTAACCACTAAATATTTAAAGAGCTGGAAAAGGCTTTGGATGTGTTCAGGTTGTACAGTCTGTGTCTTTAACAGGTGAGTCATTTTGCCACATGTTCCTGTCTGAGTGACCGGCAGAAGTTTCCATCCTTTTTTAGGACGATCCCAAGTGATGCTTTCCAGGTGACTATCTGTAAGCTTAACAGAACTGCATAAAAGCATGTGTAGTTAGACATTCACAGGAAGAATATCTCTACAGTGCAAAAACAGTTACATTCCTTGAAAGGCAATAACTAAATATGATCCGATGTGGAACCTTTTTAGAATTTTTTTCCACTGAAAGATTATTTCAGCCTGTGCACCTATATCTGTGTTCACTCAGGTTCAGGCTATGATTCAGATACTCACACGTTTTGGCTGGAGTTGGGCAGGTCTGCTGGTCAGTGATGATGACTATGGACTCCACGCTGCTCGATCCTTCCAGTCTGACCTGGCACACTCTGGTGGAGGTTGTCTTGCCTACTTAGAGGTGTTACCATGGAGTAATGATCCAGATGAACTAAGGAGGATCGTGGATGTGATGAAGAAATCCACAGCTCGTGTGGTCATTGTGTTTGCACATGAGAGTTACATGATGAATCTCATGGAAGAGGTTGGGCTTGAACTGCAACATAAGTTAAACATCATAATTATTTTTTATTTTTATCAATTTATCAAGATTTAAGTTCCAATAACATATTGGCCTGTAACAAATGTATTCATTTTAATGAATGATATATTCATATCTGTTTAATGTCCTGTTAGCAGGGTTTTAGAGTAGACCAGTTACTCAGATTAATGAGTCAAAACTTTGGTTATGGGTGATATCCATAAAATATGTTCATAAAATACTATATAAAACAAAGGATGGCATCTGTGTATGAACAAGTACGAAAAGACATCATTCGTGTTCACTGTGTACAATTTAGAAGACTAAACAATATTTTAGTGGTATGGCTTTATGGAGTTATATATCTAATTTGATACTCAGGTGGTGAGGCAGAATGTGACAGGCCTGCAGTGGATGGCCAGTGAAGCCTGGACAGCTTCTACTGTCCTCCAGACCCCTGACCTCATGGCGTACCTGGCTGGCACACTTGGCATTGCCATCCGTCGAGGAGAAATTCCAGGCTTCAAGGAATTCCTACTACAAATTCGTCCTGACATACACCAACAGAACGGCTACAGAAATAGTATGGTGAGAGTTTTACTGTGCAATCTAATTTGTTCATGGCAGGAAAAATATGTTTTGGGAATAATGTTTTGAATATATTTCAGATAAGCCAATTTTGGGAGTTCACATTTAAATGTAAATTCACACCACCTCCAGCAGGTTGGGTGGAGGCTGGGGGAACATTATGTACTGGAAAGGAAAATCTAGAGGATGTGGCTACGGAGTTGTTGGACATTTCTGATCTCAGGCCAGAGTATAATGTGTACAAGGCTGTGTATGCTCTGGCATATGCTCTTGATGACATGCTACGGTGTGAGCCAGGGAGGGGGCCTTTCAGCGGGCACAGCTGTGGCAGTTTGAAAAGACTGGAGCCATGGCAGGTGTGGTATCAGTTTACTCTCCATCTGTCACATGTCTTAATCACAGGGTTTAATGTTGCTTGCAAAGTACAACTACTAATTGTAATGTGCGGAAAAATTATGGAGAGGAAATTACCTACTACTGGGTGATGTTAGTGGATGGTTTTATCAGTGCAGTGATAGGTTCTTGTTTTGATATGTTCAGAAGTATAGTATGCAGTTTAAAAAAAATTGTTTAGAGGGTACCCCCATGTTTGTCATCAACACATCATAAAGAAATATTTTGTAACCCTCAAAAACCTAGTCAACCACTGGCAGTGACAGTATCTGGGTTGGAAGATGTAAATACTAGATGCTGACTGCTGGAATAGGTTAGGAAAAACATTAATTGACATAGGAGGGTCAGGCACCCCAAAATTCGTTCTCGGACTTTGAGGGTTAATCTTTCCTCTTTGGTTTTTCATCATCGTTTTCCATGTCTCTATAAAGCTAGTGTATTACTTGGAAAAGGTCAACTTCACCACAACATTTGGTGATCAAGTGTCATTTGATGAGAATGGTGATGCCTTAGCAATCTATGATGTCATGAACTGGCTGTGGCTCCCTGATGGAAGAACTAAAGTTCAGAATGTAGGTGAGGTCAAGAGGTCGTCCTTCAAGGGGGAAGAACTCACAATTGATGAACACAAAATCTTCTGGAACTTTGAAGCAAAAAAGGTTACACCTGATTTTGCAGACACACCATAGATAACTCATTATAGCAATGTAAGAAAGTGTATAATAATAGAACAGTATCTACTTTTCTCTGTATAGCCACCCCGGTCAGTGTGCAGTGAAAGCTGTCCTCCAGGTACCCGCATGGCCAGAAAGAAAGGGGAACCTGTGTGCTGTTTTGACTGCATCGCTTGCTCTGAGGGGAAGATCAGTAATGGCACTGGTTGGTTTTTAACTTTAAACATTGCAGTATTGAGACAAAATATAAACATATCTTACGTGTCATGTTGGTTCCTTTTCTCATAGATGCCATGGCGTGCACCAGCTGTCCTGAGGACTTCTGGTCTAGTCCCCAGCGTGACCACTGTGTTCCTAAGAAAACGGAGTTTCTCTCCTATCATGAGCCTCTGGGTATCGGCTTGACAGCTGCCTCTTTGCTGGGCACATGTATGTGTGCTGTTGTTATGGGCATCTTTATTTATCATCATAGCACACCCATAGTGCGTGCCAACAATTCAGAGCTGAGTTTCCAGTTACTGCTGTCTCTTAAGTTATGTTTCCTGTGTTCACTGCTGTTTATCGGCCGCCCCAGACTGTGGACATGCCAGCTGAGACATGCAGCATTTGGAATCAGCTTTGTGCTTTGTGTCTCATGCATTTTGGTAAAAACCATGGTGGTTCTGGCTGTGTTCAAGGCTTCCAAGCCAGGAGGCGGAGCCAGCCTGAAGTGGTTTGGTGTTTTGCAGCAGAGAGGAACAGTTATTGTTCTCACTTCTGTTCAGGCAGCCATCTGCACTGCATGGATTGTATCTGCCTCCCCAACTCCTCATAAAAACACTCAATACTACAATGACAAGATTGTTTATGAGTGTGCAGTTGGGTCCACAGTTGGTTTTGCAGTGTTATTGGGCTATATTGGCTCATTGGCTTTACTCAGTTTTCTGATTGCATTTATAGCAAGGAATCTTCCAGATAGTTTCAATGAGGCCAAACTCATCACCTTCAGCATGCTAATCTTCTGTGCTGTTTGGGTGGCCTTTGTCCCTGCTTATATCAGCTCACCAGGCAAATATGCAGATGCAGTGGAGGTGTTTGCCATACTGGCCTCCAGTTTTGGTCTCTTGGTGGCACTTTTTGGACCGAAATGTTACATAATCCTGCTGAGACCAGAGAGAAACACAAGGAAAGCAATCATGGGTCGAGAAATCCAAACATAATAAGGGTACTTATTTTCATGAGACAGATTTAATCTGTTTTCTTTGTACAATCCAAAAATACGTCAGCTTGTCTTATTATAACATTATGATGTAAGTTCACTTACAACTTAGCTTACTAACTTGCTTACTGATCTAGCTTAAGTTGTGCTACATCACCACATGTGGATTTTCATTGGCTTTAGCTCGATAGCCTGTTGAGGTTAGCATAGTTTCACTTGCTTGCTCATTATGATAAAACTGTGCCTTAAGTCAAACCATATCAAAACAACGACAACAGGAAATCAAGACGTATACATAGACACGATAGGCAAATATATAGAAAATAAACATTTAAGATGTCTGTTATCAGTGCTGATATCTGATGATATGATAAGAGTCATTGCTTCAAGATCATATAGTGCAGATAGGTTGTGTGGTTGGAGTGTGTGTACTTGTAAGAAAGTAAAACTATGTTAAATAAAGCCCAAATAAATCTATCATCCTTTGAGGTCTGTGTTTTGTCTGATCATTTGAAATATAGCAATACATTTATCAAATAACAGTCTATGTGTTCTGATCAAGCCACTGTAAGAACATGTTGGTCGCATTATGGTATCTCACTACAGTGTGTGGTCATAAGGGTAAAATATCATCAACTAATGATTAAGTTTCTCAGTTATCCGGGTCATGGCAATTCTCAGTGCTTTATCATAGGCAACTGGACGTGTTTACATTTCTTGGACTTGTTTGAAGATGGCCCACCTCTCATTGAAGAGGTTTCTTGAGTTCTACCTAATTGGAAGGGAGTTGCAGGCTTTAAACCCTGTGTGGGAGTATCCATAAAGAATTGTTAAGGTCGCGTGTAAACTCTGAGTTTCAGAGTCATTAGGGCCACTTGTGAATTGTTGAACCCTTCCAAGGGTCTAACTACTATGTTTCAAATCTGATATGGCATTGTTTTTGATTTCTGACTGTATGATACTTCTCTTCTCAAATTCTCAACATTGCAAATTTGACAGATAAAAGTCTTGCCCACACATTTCTACAGAACTGATAATTTCTACTATTATATAAATTATTGTGTGCCAACCACAGATATACAATTTAACCCTCCATCAAAAAGACAGTGCAAAGAAAAATAGATGGGAAGACATATAGTTCCACCACTTGTTTTAGTATGCTCAAAATCAATCTGAAATTAAAAGTAATTCCAGGCCCTGCCCCTACTCATTGGTTGGTGTTTAAGATTAAACAATGCTGCAAGTCAATAAAAGACACTGACAGGAACAAAACTGACTGGACTCAGGAAGGGGATGAACAGGAAGAAAGTCATGTGGGGATTTTTAGATATTAAATCGCTCTCACTCATGTATCTCATGTTGTTGTATTTCTGCTTCTCTTCTGCTACGTCCCCTCTTCATTCTTCCTCCTGCCGGTTACAGGGACGGTTTCATCTAAATGAGATGCACAAGGCTGGAGATGTGGTTTTAGGTGGAATATTTCGGATCCACTTCTTCTCTGTCTTTCCTGACCTGTCTTTTACCTCAGAGCCACAACAGCCTACCTGCCACGGGTGAGTCCCTCAGGGAAGTGGCAAAAGTAAAGAACTGGAGGAAATCCATTCCATGAGTCATATGTATTTGTTAATTTTTCTACCATTGTGTCTATTTAATTATTGTAGGTAATTGCTGATATTCAACTTACGTATTTGTTTGTAAATGTTGTACTTGTGCGATGTGTTCATGTTGTCACAGTTATTGTATGTTGAATTTTTTCAACAGTTAATAGTTGTATTTGTGTTAGTTTTGATGTTGTAGGATTTAGGAGGGTCCAGACCATGGCTTTTGCTATTGATGAGATCAACAGAAACTCCGATCTGTTACCTAATGTGACTCTGGGATACAGTCTTTACGATAACTGTGTCAAACTAGGGATTGCATT
This sequence comes from Diplodus sargus, assembly GCA_903131615.1. NCBI lineage: Eukaryota > Metazoa > Chordata > Actinopteri > Spariformes > Sparidae > Diplodus > Diplodus sargus. Next base: position 12,294,329 of record CAEMYA010000018.1, read on the forward strand.
TCGTGCAGGATTATCTGCAGTTAGTGGTCAAGAAGAGCAGATTATATTAAATGAGACCTGTGCAGGAACCCCTCCAGTCATAGGGATTGTGGGTGATCCTTTTTCTTCACATTCTATTGCTATCTCCTCTGTCCTAGGTTTGTACAGAGTACCTATGGTAAGTTTGTCAATTTGTCTTCTAGTAATTCTATTGAATAATTTTGATTTGATCTCAGATTTAACATTTGCCTGCATTGCACTTTACTTTGCTTTGTTGTTTTTATCGTAATTTTTACCTGTCATCCACTGTTTTTTTTGTCTTGTCTGTAAAGCACAATGTAACTTTGTTGAGAAAAGTTCTATACAAACAAAGTTTATGATCACTTGTAGCATAGAGTAACTATCACATATTGAAAGAGTAGGAAAAGGCTTTTAATGTTTTCAGACTGTACAGTCTGTGTCTTTCACAGGTGAGTCATACTGCCACATGCTCTTGTCTGAGTGACCGGGAGAAGTTTCCATCCTTCTTTAGGACGATCCCAAGTGATGCTTTCCAGGTGACTATCTGTCATCTTAACGGAACTGCATGAAAGAATGTGTCTACACTGCAAAAACAGTTATATTCCTTGAAATGCAATAACCAAATATCATCCAGCTGAAATCTTTTCACATGTGTTCCATAGAAAGACTATGTCAGCCTGCAAAACGTAATCTCTTTATTCACTCAGGTGAAGGCAATAATTCAGATCCTGAAGCGTTTTGGCTGGACTTGGGCAGGTCTGCTGGTCAGTGATGATGACTATGGACTCTACGCTGCTGGATCCTTCCAAACTGACCTGGCACACTCTGGTGGAGGTTGTCTTGCCTACTTAGAGGTGTTGCCATGGGGCAATGACCCAGCTGAACTAAGGAGGATTGTGGATGTGATGAAGAAAACCACAGCTCGTGTGGTTATTGTGTTTGCACATGGCAGTTACATGATTAACCTTATGGAAGAGGTTGGGCTTAAACTACAATTTAAGTTATATGGATTTTTTTTTTTTTTTTTTTTTTTTATCAAACTGACATAATGGCCTGTGACAAATATATAGATTTGGATAGGTTAGACCTCTTGTTATTTAATGATCTGTTAGCAGGGTTTTAGACAAATTACATAAAACTTTGATTATGATGATATGCATCACTTTGCTCATAAAATACAGCATTAAACAAAGGATTGCATCTGTGTATGAACAAGTAGGACATCGCTTGTGTGAAAACGGAAAACGTGATCTCTTGAGTGGGGTTTTACTCGGTGTGACGGTGCGTTAGACCATGGATTAAATTTATACTGGAATATCCCTTAAAGTGGCATGGCACAACATGGCATTAATTTTATTTGACATACAGGTGGTGAGGCAGAATGTGACAGGCCTGCAGTGGATGGCCAGTGAAGCCTGGATAGATTCTGCTTTCCTCCAGACCCCTGACATCATGCCATACCTTGCTGGCACACTTGGCATTGCTATCCGTCGAGGAGAAATACCAGGCTTTAGGGAATTCCTACTAAAAACGTGTCCTGACCAACACCATAAGAACGGTTATGGAAATAGTATGGTGAGAGTTTAACTGTGCAATCTGATCTGGTAATTACAAGAATAATCTGTAGTCATCATTTATAAGACTGTTTTGAACATATTCCAGGTAAACCAGTTTTGGGAATTCATATTTCAATGTAGATTCACACCACCTCCAGCAGGTTGGGTAGAAGCTGGAGGAACATTATGTTCTGGAAATGAAAAGCTAGAGGATGTGGAGACTGAGTACTTGGACGTTTCCGAACTCAGGCCAGAGTATAATGTGTACAAGGCTGTGTATGCTCTGGCATATGCCCTTGATGACATGCTGCAGTGTGAGCCAGGGAGAGGGCCTTTCAGTGGGCACAGCTGTGGCAGTTTGAAAAGACTGGAGCCATGGCAGGTGTGATGTCACTTTACACTCCATCTGATATATGACTAAATCATAGGGTTTAGTGTGTGTTGCAAAGTGGTACTGCTAATTGTAATGTGCCATCAAATAGTCTAAGGAAATTACCTTTTACTAGGTGATGTCAGTGGTTAATATTATTGGGTCAGTGATAGGTTCTTATTTTTAAATGTTCATAAGTGTAGTATGAAGTTTGATGATTTAATTGTGGGTACCCCCATGATTACCATGATAACACAGAAACATTTTTCAACAACTTCAACTACCGAAGTGACAGTATCTGGGTTGAAAATAGGAATTTCTTGAAGCCAACAGCTGGAATAGGTTAGAGAAAACAAAAGTAATACTGAGGGGTCAGGCATCCCATGAATTCCAATTGGTCTTTGAGGTTCAATCTGTTTTTTTTATCTCTCTATGGTAGCTATTGTATTACTTGGAAAAGGTCAACTTCACCACAACATTTGGTGATCAAGTGTCATTTGATGAGAATGGTGATGCCTTAGCAATCTATGATGTCATGAACTGGCTGTGGCTCCCTGATGGAAGACCTAAAGTTCAAAATGTGGGTGAGGTCAAGAGGTCGGCCTTCAAAGGTGAAGAACTCACAATTGATGATGACAAAATCTTCTGGAATTTTCAATCAAAAAAGGTTGTATCTGATTTTTCAGACACATCATGCATAACTCATTATAGCACTGTAAAGTAATGGAGAATAACAGATACTTATTTTTCTCCCTATAGCCACCTCGCTCAGTGTGCAGTGAAAGCTGTCCTCCAGGTACCCGCATGGCCAGAAAGAAAGGGGAACCTGTGTGCTGTTTTGACTGCATCCCTTGTTCTGAGGGGGAGATCAGCAATAAAACTAGTTGGTTTTGAAATGTAATCATTGCAGTTTTGAGCCACAATATTACCATATAGAGTATCTCAGGTCTGTTCCTTTTCTCATAGATGCCATGGAGTGCACCAGCTGTCCTGAGGACTTCTGGTCCAGCCCCCAGCGTGACCACTGTGTTCCTAAGAAGACAGAGTTTCTCTCCTATCATGAGCCTCTGGGTATCGGCTTGACAGTTGCCTCCTTGCTGGGCACATTTATGTGTGCTGTTGTTATGGGAATCTTTATTTATCATCGCAGCACACCCATAGTACGTGCCAACAATTCAGAGCTGAGTTTCCAGTTACTACTGTCACTTAAGTTATGTTTCCTGTGTTCACTGCTGTTTATTGGGCATCCCAGGCTGTGGACATGCCAGCTGAGACATGCAGCATTTGGTATCAGCTTTGTGCTTTGTGTCTCATGTATTTTGGTAAAAACCATGGTGGTTCTGGCTGTGTTCAAGGCCTCCAAGCCAGGAGGGGGAGCCAGTCTGAAGTGGTTTGGTGTTTTGCAGCAGAGAGGAACAGTTGTTTTTCTGACTTCTGTTCAGGCAGTGATCTGCACTGCGTGGATTGTATCTGCCTCCCCAACTCCTCATAAAAACACTCAATACTACAATGACAAGACAGTTTACGAGTGTGTAGTTGGGTCTACAGTTGGTTTTGCAGTGTTACTGGGCTATATTGGCTCATTGGCTTCCCTTAGTTTTCTGATTGCATTCATATCAAGGAATCTTCCAGATAGTTTCAATGAGGCCAAACTCATCACTTTCAGCATGCTGATCTTCTGTGCTGTGTGGGTGGCCTTTGTCCCTGCTTATATCAGCTCACCAGGCAAATATGCAGATGCAGTGGAGGTATTTGCCATCCTGTCCTCCAGTTTTGGTCTCTTGGTGGCACTGTTTGGACCCAAATGTTACATAATCCTGCTGAGACCAGAGAGGAACACAAGGAAGGCAATCATGGGACGGGATACCCAGGTCTAGTACCTGCACTTATCTTCATTAGACAGAACGAAAACGTTTTCTTTAAACTTCTGTAACTTCAGATTCAAGATTCAAAGTGTTTATTGTCATATGCACAGTAAAGAAACATCTTCTCAACTATGCAATGAAATTCTTCCTTTGTTGTCCACAGAATGCCAACAGTGTATCAAGAAATATATACATCCGAAATATACAATACACAAGTAAGGCACTTTCAAAGCACTTTCACACATGGCGAAAGCGTGTGATAAGTAGTAAGAGTAGCAACAACAATAATAATAATAATAATAACATTATTAATAACAATGAAGTCAAATAACAGTGCAAATCCGAAAACTGTGCAATGAAGCATGTGCAAAAAAGGGAAACAGCAGGGACAGTCGTAAGGTAGAATAGACTCCTGTTGTTGACTATCTGTTGTTTAGGAGTCTGATGGCAGTTAGTCTGGTAGTTTTGGACTTAACACTTCGGTACCTCCGGCCTAAGGGTAGACCTGTGAACAGTCTGTGCTGGGGGTTGGTGGAATCTTTGAGGATGAAAGCAGCTCTACTGTGGACTCTGTGGTGGTAAATGCCCTGCAGAGAGGGCAGTGGAGTTCTGGTGATCTTCTCCGCAGTCTTTATCACTCTCTGCAGGTGTTTGCGGTCTTAAGCACAAGTGCTGCCTTACCAGGCGGTGATACAACCAGTCAAGATGCTCTCAACAATCCAGCGGTAGAAGTTGCTGAGGATCTCCGGTGACATGCCAAACTTCCCTAGCCTCCTCAGAAAATACAGTCGCTGGTGGGCCCTCGTTACCAGCTGCATGATGTTGAATGCAGTGTTGCCAACTTGCCGACTTTCTCACTAGATTTAGCAACTTTTCAGACCCTCTTAGTGACTTTATTTCTAAAAAGTGACTAGCGACAAATTTAGCGACTTATTCAGATCATTAGGGGAAAGGCGAGAAATATATCATATTGTAATTCACATGCTGCTCAGAGTCATCGCAGTCCAAGGCTCCTCTGCAGCAGCACTGGAGTCTCCAGTGTGTGGGGGCTGGCTGGAGCAGGCAGGAGTGGACGCAAAGGTGGCTCGCTCTGTGGTTTTGAGACCGGATAGCTGCCGTTTATGTTGTTTTAATCTGTTAATTCTCTGACTTCTTAGTCTTTCGCAGTTCCATTGGTACTTTACTGGTGATAACCTTAAAGAAGCATTTCACCGGTGGGAACATTGATCTTTATTGAAAGAGGGTCATATTTGTAGTCAAAATGTAACATCATTTTTGAATTTTGTGCTTATTTGACTGAGAAAAGGCAGAAAGTGAC
>CAEMYA010000018.1:12304093-12343880 GCA_903131615.1 Diplodus sargus
TTTTTCAAGATTTTTTTTTGGCATAGACACCTTTATTAAGCAGTAGATAGATATGAAATATGGGAGAGAGAGGGGGATGTGACATGCAGCAAAGGACCTCCGGCTGAGATTTGAACCAGGGTCGGCTGCGTATATGGCATGCGCTCTAACCACTCAACCACCTGCGCGCCAATTTCTTGTATAGTTGTGTATATTATTGTTGTTTATAGCATAGTTTGCACTGTATATATACATTGTGTATATCTTGCTTTCGATTTATGTTATGTACAGAGTGTTTTTTTGCGGACCCACTGCTGCTGTGACAAAATTATTTCCCAGTCTGGGATCAATAAAATAATTATATTCTATTCTATACTAGTTACATTAATTTTTAAGAAATATATTACCCTACCATATTACTGTCTGTATAGAGTTATATAGACCTATTACACTACTTTTTAGTTACTTTCAACAAAATGGCCAAATAACCTTAAAACAATTAAATAGCCTTGTTTTCTTTTGAATAAGCAAATAGCCCGGAACACAGGGATGGGCAGGCAGACTAAGGATCAAGTTCTGATATATTATGAGATAGGAATAAATATTTGTGTTTGTAGGCTTAGCAATGTGAAACACAATAGAGCTTTACCTTCTATAATGTAGCCTTTAATGACATGACAAGAATAAAATGTATTTTTCAATGCCAATTTCCACCATGGTGGCCTGGAACAGGGCAGGCCATACAAAATAAAGAAAAAAGTACATGTTATTTCACAAGTAGAGGCCTAACCACAGGGACCAACACTATTTAACACTGTAGGTCCTAGTGCTGGCCATAGATCCTTAAAAGAAATGTATTATTGTAACATGTTGCTTTAGCAGTGCATTACCCCCAACACTGTTGTCTGTTGTCATGAAAAATACAGTGCAGAGTAAAATAGGTGGGAAGACATAGTGTTCTACCACTTGTCTTAGTATGGTCAAAATCAGTCTGAAGTTACCATAATTTTAGGCCCTTCCCGGACTCTTCCTCATAGCCCATTGGGTTGCTTAAGATTCAACAATGCAGCAAGTCAATAAAAGACAAAACATTTTCAATGCCTTTTTGTCATAGTCCACAGAACGAGGAATACATGGGCATATGTGATTCAAGGATGCAAATTAAAGTGTGCTCAGAGTACTAGGCTTCATCATTAGGCCTATGGAATATGGCTAATTTCTGGCTCATTTTTTATTTATTTTTTCCGGTGGCAGAAGATTGCCGTCATGGCCAGTGTCGAGGGATTCTTAAAAAAACATTGAATGCATTCAGTTTGGTCGGTAAAGCAGATTGAAAAATCTACTGAAAAATAATTAGTAATGTCAAAATCAATGATTTTAGGCCCTGCCCATACTCTTGCTTATAGCCCATTGGGTGGTTTTTAAGATTAAACAATGCTGCATATCAATAAAAGAGGCTGACAGCAATAAAGCTGACTGGGCTCAGGAGAGGGATGAACAGGAAGAAAGTCATGTGGGGATTTTTAGATATTAAATTGCTCTTGCTCATGTATTTCATGTTGTTGTATTCCTACTTCTCTGTTGTTAGCTCCCCTCTTTATTCCTCCTCCTGCCAGTTACAGGGACGGTTTCATCTAAATGAGATGCACAAGGCTGGAGATGTTGTTCTGGGTGGGATATTTAGAATCCACTTCTTCTCAGTATTTCCTGACCTATCTTTTACCTCAGAGCCACCACAGCCTACCTGCCATGGGTGAGTCTCTCAGGGAAGTGGCAAAAGCAACAACTAGTGAAAATCAATGGCTGTTCATTTGCCTACAGCTGTATCTTTTTAATTATTGGATATAATTTTTGATATTCAACTGACATAATTGTCTGTAAAATGTGTACTATTACAATGAGTTTTTGTTATCAAAGTTATTGTATATCAAAATGTTCAACAGTTAACAGTGATATTTGTGTTAGTTTTGATGTTGTAGGATTTAGGAGGGTCCAGACCATGGCTTTTGCTATTGATGAGATCAACAGAAACTCCAACCTGCTACCTAATGTGACTCTGGGGTACAGTCTTTATGATAACTGTGTCAAACTAGGGATTGCATTTCGTGCAGGATTATCTGCAGTTAGTGGTCAAGAGGAGCAGATTATATTAGATGAGACCTGTGCAGGAACCCCTCCAGTCATAGGGATTGTGGGTAATCCTTTTTCTACACATTCTATTGCCATCTCCTCTGTCTTGGGTTTGTACAGAGTACCTATGGTAAGTTTGCCAAATCTCTTGTCACTTGTAAACATAGAGTAATCATCAAATGTGGAAAGAGCTGGAAAATGCTTTGAATGTTTTCAGGCTATACAGTCTGTGACTTTAACAGGTGAGTCATTCTGCCACATGTTCCTGTCTGAGTGACCGGCAGAAGTTTCCATCCTTTTTTAGGACGATTCCAAGTGATGCTTTCCAGGTGAGCATCCATCAGCAAAATGAACATGTGTAAAAGGATATGCAGTTAAACAAGAAAGAATTCTTTTTAATGCATTAAGTAAATATCATCCAATGTGAAACCTATTTAACATAGTTTCAAAGAAAGACTATTTCAGCCTGCAAACTACTCTCTTTATTCACTCAGGTGAGGGCTATGATTCAGATCCTGAAGCATTTTGGCTGGAGTTGGGCAGGTCTGCTGGTCAGTGATGATGACTATGGACTCCACGCTGCTCGATCCTTCCAATCTGACCTGCCACACTCTGGTGGAGGTTGTCTTGCCTATTTAGAGGTGTTGCCATGGGACAATGACCCAGATGAACTAAGGAGGATTTTGGATGTGATGAAGAAATCCACAGCTCGTGTGGTCATTGTATTTGCACACGACAGTTATATGATGAACCTCATGGAAGAGGTTGGGCTTGAACTACAACCTAAGTTAGATGTCTTAATGTTTTGTCATCAAATTGAAAGATTTATGTGGTATATTGGTCAACATGTTGGTCTGTGACAAATATCTTGATTTGAATAGATTACACCTCTTTTTGTTCAATATCCTGTTTTAAGAGCATGATCAGGTTGTCAGACGAATTACACAACACTTTGGTTATAATGTGCATCACTCTGCTCATAAAATACTATGTAAAACAAAGGATTGCATCTTTGCATGAACAAGTAAGACATCAGTTGTGTGTACGATTCAGAAGACTAGACAATACTTCAGTGACATGGCATTTTTGAGTTACATTTTATTCAACACACAGGTGGTGAGGCAGAATGTGACAGGCCTGCAGTGGATGGCCAGTGAAGCCTGGACAACTACTACTGTCCTCCAGACCCCTGAACTCATGCCATACCTTGCTGGCACACTTGGCATTGCCATCCGTCGAGGAGAAATACCAGGCTTCAAGGAATTCCTCCTACAAATGCTTCCTGATCTACGCCATAACAACATCTATGGAAATAGCATGGTGAGAGTTCAACTGTGCATTGTGATATGGTTATTGCAATACAAATATATAGTTATCATTTATAAGACTATTTTGAATGTATTTCAGGTAAACCAGTTTTGGGAATTCACATTTCAATGTAGATTCACACCACCTCCAGCAGGTTGGGTAGAGGCCGGTGGAGCATTATGCACTGGACAGGAAAATCTAGAGGATGTGGAGACTGAGTTGCTGGAAGTTTCCAATCTCAGGCTAGAGTATAATGTGTACAAGGCTGTGTATGCTCTGGCCTACGCCCTTGATGACATGCTGCAGTGTGAGCCAGGCAGTGGGCCTTTCAGTGGGCACAGCTGTGGCAATTTGAAAGAACTGGAGCCATGGCAGGTGTGATATCACTTTACAGTCCATCTGTTATATGACTAAATCATATAGTGTAGTGTTTCTTGTAAATTGGTACTACTTATTATAATGTGCTGAAAAAGTAGTGACAGGAAATTACCTGCCACTGGGTGATGGCAATGGCTGGTTTTGTCAGCAGTGATTGTTTTGATATGTTCGTATGTGTAGTATGCAGTTTGAAAATTGGTTAGTGGTTATCCTCATGTTCATCATGATCATACAGAAATATTTTGTAACCCTCAAAAACCTAGTCAACCATGGGGAGTGACAGTACCTGGGAATGAAGACGCAAATCCTAGATGCTGACTGCGGGAATAGGTTAGGAAAGCATAAAATGGATGCAGGAGGGTTGGGCACCCAAAAAACTGTTGTAGGTTTTTGAAGGTTAATCTGTCCTCTTTGGTTTTTCATCATCATTTTTCATGTTGCTATAGGTAGTTTATTACTTGGAAAAGGTCAACTTCACTACAACATTTGGTGATCAAGTATCATTTGATGAGAATGGTGATGCCATAGCAATCTATGATGTCATGAACTGGCTGTGGCTCCCTGATGGAAGAACTGAAGTTCAAAATGTGGGTGAGGTCAAGAGGTCGGCCTTCAAAGGTGAAGAACTCACAATTGATGAAGACAAAGTCTTCTGGAACTTTGAAGCAAAAAAGGTTATATCTGTTTTTTTCAGATACACCATGGATAACTCATTATAGCACTGTAAAGTCGCGTATAATGTTAGATATCTACTTTTCTCCCTATAGCCACCCCGCTCAGTGTGTAGTGAAAGCTGTCCTCCAGGTACCCGCATGGCCAGAAAGAAAGGGGAACCTGTGTGTTGTTTTGACTGCATCCCTTGTTCTGAGGGGAAGATCAGTAATGGCACTGGTTGGTTTTTAACTTGAAACATTGCAGTTTTGAGACATAATATTAACAAAGGGAGTAACTTAGGTCTGTTCCTTTTTTCATAGATGCCACGGAGTGCACCAGCTGTCCTGAGGACTTCTGGTCCAGCCCCCAGCGTGACCACTGTGTTCCTAAGAAAACAGAGTTTCTCTCCTACCATGAGCCTCTGGGTATCTGCTTGACAGCTGCCTCCTTGCTGGGCACATGCATGTGTGCTGTTGTCCTGGGCATCTTTATTTATCATCATAACACACCCATAGTGCGTGCCAACAATTCAGAACTCAGTTTCCTGCTCTTGCTGTCACTTAAGTTATGTTTCCTGTGTTCACTGCTGTTTATTGGTCGCCCCAGACTGTGGACATGTCAGCTGAGACATGCAGCATTTGGGATCAGCTTTGTTCTTTGCATTTCATGTATTTTGGTAAAAACCATGGTGGTTCTGGCTGTATTCAAGGCCTCCAAGCCAGGAGGTGGAGCCAGTCTGAAGTGGTTTGGTGTTTTGCAGCAGAGAGGGACAGTTATTGTTCTCACTTCTGTTCAGGCAGCAGTCTGCACTGTCTGGATTGTATCTGCCTCCCCAACTCCTCATAAAAACACCCAATACTACAATGATAAAATAGTTTATGAGTGTGCAGTTGGGTCCACAGTTGGTTTTGCAGTGTTACTGGGCTATATTGGCTCATTGGCTTCCCTCAGTTTTCTGATTGCATTTATAGCGAGGAATCTTCCAGATAGTTTCAATGAGGCCAAACTCATCACTTTCAGCATGCTGATCTTCTGTGCTGTGTGGGTGGCCTTTGTCCCTGCTTATATCAGCTCACCAGGCAAATATGCAGATACAGTGGAGGTGTTTGCCATACTGGCCTCCAGTTTTGGTCTCTTGGTGGCACTTTTTGGACCCAAATGTTACATAATTCTGCTGAGACCAGAGAGGAACACAAAGAAGGCAATCATGGGTCGGGAAATCCAGGCCTAGCAACTTCACTTCACTGTCTTCATGAGACAGAATGAAACATTTTTCTATGTACAATACAATAAAAACTCAATTAGATTTATTTTACCTTCATAATGTTAGTTCATTTACATTACATATGTTCTCCTCTGTCACAACGGAAATTTACATAGGTAGCTTGTGTCACATAGGTATCTTATGTCATGCATGTGACGTAAAGGATTTCACCCAAAGGAATGTGAAATGAATATGAAATGTCTCACTGCTTAGAAAAAGTTATTCAAGAGCATCTTATATAAGAATGGATGGGTTTTTGTTGGTGTAATTAAATACTAATAACATAATAATGATAACTAATAATAATAATAATAACAATAATGATAATAATCATGATAAATCTATGCCCTAACTCAAACCACATCGGCCCACATCTTGTCTACACTTCACACATCCCTCGTAGGCTGATGTTCTCCACAGTTTGCAGGAGGTTGTACTTACTAACATATAGTCGCATGCATCCACAATGCTCAGACCACTTACATACATCAGCTGATGATATATCCTATTGCCACTTTTTATGTCATGTATTTTAGAACTGCATTTGACTGGAAATATTTGTCAGAATTATATAGTTGCACAGGACTTGCCAAAGAGGTGTGTCTGAGGTAACAGATATGTGTTATCCCTCGACCGTACCAGCTCTGACTCATATCTCTTCTGGCAGTAAACAAACACCACACTTAAAGTCGTGCTTACATAAACAATGGCATCATGACTGAACATATTTAGTGTATATGTCATATTCCTTCATTCCTCTCGATTAATCCAAACCTGGTGGCTACCCATGGCAAAAGCTTGGCGTGTGCGTGTGACAAAAGTAGTGTGTGATGACACCAATGACCCCAACACTGTTTCTGGGGCGCATGAAGATACCCAGGAACATGCATGGAAGTAAAGCAGGTACGAAGACATCTGGTGGCCACTTACAGTACAACTAAATAGTCTAGATCTTTTTAAGTTAACAAATGGCCTTGAACACAGGGATGAAATGATCAAATTGTGATATATTATGGAATATATAAAGGAATAAATATTTTTAATTGTAAGCTTAGTAATGTGAGTCACAGGAGACCTATACCTTCTCTAATGTAGCCTTCAATGACATGACAAGGATAAAATGTATTTTTCAATGCCTTTTTCCACCATGGTGACCTGGAAGTGAACAGCCATACCAGATCATTTGCAGTAAAAAAAAGAAAACACTACAACATGTGATTTCATAAGTAGAGGCCTAGTCACAGGGACAAAATATATTTAACATTACTTCTGCAATGCGTTACCCCCAGCAATGTTGTCTGTTGCCATGAAAATTACAGTGCAGAATAAACTAGATGGGAAGACAGTGTTCTACCACTTGTCTTAGTATGATCAGAATCAATCTAAAGTTACAGAAATGTTTGGTCCCTCCCCAACTCCTCCTTATAGCCCATTGGTTGGTGTTTAAGATTAGACAATGCTGCAATTCAATAAAAGAGGTTGACAGCAATAAAACAGACTGGGTTCAGAAAAGGGATGAATAGGAGAAAAGTCATGTGGGGATTTTTAGATATTACATTTCTCTCTCTCATGTATGGCATGTTTTTGTATTCCTACTTCACTTCTGCTGTGTCCTCCCCTCTTTATTCCTCCTCCTGCCGGTTACAGGGACGGTTTCATCTAAATGAGATGCACAAGGCTGGAGATGTGGTTCTAGGTGGGACATTTCGGATCCACTTCTTCTCTGTGCTTCCTGACCTGTCCTTTAACTCAGACCCACAACAGCCTACCTGCCATGGGTGAGTCTCTCAGAGATGTGGTAAAGGTGAAACTAGAGAAAATCAATTCCATGAGTCATATCTATTTCTGTTAATGTTCCTACTGTTATATCTATTTAATTATTGTAAGTAATTGTTGATATTCAACTGACATATTTGATTGTACATATTCTTCTTGTGCGATGTGTTCATGTTGTCACCGTTATTGTGTGCTGTTTTTTCAATAGTTAATAGTGGTATTTGTGTTAGTTTTGATGTTGTAGGATTTAGGAGGGTCCAGACCATGGCCTTTACTATTGATGAGATCAACAGAAACTCCAACCTGCTACCTAACCTGACTCTGGGATACAGTCTTTACGATAACTGTGTCAAACTAGGGATTGCAATTCGTGCAGGATTATCCGCAGTCAGTGGTCAAGAGGAGCAAATTCTATTAGATGAGACCTGTGCAGGAACCCCTCCAGTCATAGGGATTGTGGGGGATCCTTTTTCTGCACATTCTATTGCCATCTCCTCTGTTTTAGGTTTGTACAGAGTACCCATGGTAAGTTTGCCAATTTGTATTCTAGTAATTCTATTGGATCATTCTGATATTATATCAGATTTAATGTCACATGTAAACATCGAGTAAAGATCAAATATTGAAATAGCTGGAGAAGACTTTGAATGTTTTCAGGTTATACAGTCTGTGTCTATCACAGGTGAGTTATTTTGCCACATGTTCTTGTCTGAGTGACCGGCAGAAGTTTCCATCCTTCTTCAGGACGATCCCAAGTGATGCTTTCCAGGTGACCATCCATCAGCAAAATGAAGATGCATTAAAGAATGTGCAGTTAAACAATACCAAGAAAGAATGTGTCTACACTGCCAAAAACAGTTATATTCTTTGAAATGCAATGACTAAATATGATCAAGCTGAAATTGTTTCAACATGTTTTCATAGAAAGAAAGTTTCAGCCTGGAAAAACTATTCTCTTTATTCACTCAGGTGAAGGCTATAATTCAGATCCTGAAGCGTTTTGGCTGGAGTTGGGCAGGTCTGCTGGTCAGTGATGATGACTATGGACTCCACGCTGCTCGATCCTTCCAATCTGACCTGCCACACTCTGGTGAAAGTTGTCTTGCCTACTTCGAGTTGTTGCCATGGGGCAATGACCCAGATGAACTAAGGAGGATTGTGGATGTGATGAAGAAATCCACAGCTCGTGTGGTCATTGTGTTTGCACATGAGAGTTACATGATGAATCTCATGGAAGAGGTTGGGCTTGAACTGCGACTGAAGTTATATGTTTTGTTTTGTTTTGTTTTTTTTAATCAATTAAACTGAAAGATTTAAGTTGCAATAACATATTGGCAAATATATTTATTTGAATAGGTCACACCTCTTTTTGTTTAATGCCCTGTTATCAGGGTTTCAGAGCACGATCATATTCAGACAAATTACACAAAACTTTGGTTATGAAGATATGTATCACTTTGCTCATAAAATACTATGCAAAACAAAGGATTGCATCTGTGTATGAACAAGTAAGACATCACTTGTGTGTACTGTGTACGGTTCAGAAGACTAGACAATACTTAAGTGACCTGGCAATATGGAGTCATGTATTTTATTTGATACTCAGGTGGTGAGGCAGAATGTGACAGGCCTGCAGTGGATATCCACTGAAGCCTGGACAACTGCTACTGTCTTCCAGACCCCTGAACTCATGCCATACCTTGCTGGCACACTTGGCATTGCCATCCGTCGAGGAGAAATACCAGGCTTCAAGGAATTCCTTCTACAAATTCTTCCTGACCTACACCATAACAACAGCTATGGAAATAGTATGGTGAGAGTATAACTGTGCAATCTGACCTGGCAATTGCAATAATAACATATAGTCGTAATTTATAAGACTGTTATGAATATATTTCAGGTAAACCAGTTTTGGGAATTCACATTTCAATGTAGATTCGCACCACCTCCAGCAGGTTGGGTAGAGGCTGGGGGAGCATTATGTACTGGACAGGAAAATCTAGAGGATGTGGAGACTGAGCTGTTGGATGTTTCCGATCTCAGGCAGGAGTATAATGTGTACAAGGCTGTGTATGCTCTGGCCTATGCCCTTGATGACATGCTGCAGTGTGAGCCAGGGAGAGGGCCTTTCAGCGGGCACAGTTGTGGCAATTTGAAAGAACTGGAGCCATGGCAGGTGTGATATCACTTTACACTCCATCTGTTATATGACTAAATCATAGTGGTACCACTAATTGTAATGTGCTGTATGGGTGATGTCAGTGGTTAATATTATTAGCTCAGTGATAGGTTCTTGTTTTGATATGTTCATAAGTGTAGTATGCAGTTTGATAATTTAATTCTGTGTACCGCCGCGTTTACCATGATGACACAGAGACATTTTACTTCCAACAACATAATGAACCACCAAAGTGACAGCATATGAGTTGGAAATCGCTATTTGTTGAAGCCAACCGGTGGATTATGGGTCAGGCATCCCATTAATTTATTTTTGGTCTTCAAGGTTTAATTGCTCCTCTTCATTTTATCTCTCTATGTTAGCTAGTGTATTACTTGGAAAAGGTCAACTTCACCACAACATTTGGTGATCAAGTGACATTTGATGAGAATGGTGATGCCTTAGCGATCTATGATGTCATGAACTGGCTGTGGCTCCCTGATGGAAGAACTATAGTTCAGAATGTCGGTGAGGTCAAGAGGTCGTCCTTCAAAGGTGAAGAACTCACAATTGATGAAGACAAAATCTTCTGGAACTTCCAATCAAAAAAGGTTATATCTGATTTTTCAGACACGCCATGGATAACTCATCATAGCAGTGTAAAGTAATGGAGAATAATAAATACTTATTTTTCCCCCTATAGCCACCTCGCTCAGTGTGCAGTGAAAGCTGTTCTCCAGGTACCCGCATGGCCAGAAAGAAAGGGGAACCTGTGTGCTGTTTTGACTGCATCCCTTGTTCTGAGGGGGAGATCAGCAATAAAACCAGTTGGTTTTGAACTTTTTAAACATTGCAGTATTGAGACATGATATAAACATATGGAGTATCTCAGGTCTGTTCCTTTTCTCATAGACTCCATGGCGTGCACCAGCTGTCCTGAGGACTTCTGGTCCAGCCCCCAGCGTGACCACTGTGTTCCTAAGAAAACAGAGTTTCTCTCCTACCATGAGCCTCTGGGTATCGGCTTGACAGCTGCCTCCTTGCTGGGCACATGTATGTGTGCTGTTGTCCTGGGCATCTTTATTTATCATCATAGCACACCCATAGTACGTGCCAACAATTCAGAACTCAGTTTCCTGCTCTTGGTGTCACTCAAACTTTGTTTCCTGTGTTCACTGCTGTTTATTGGCTACCCTAGACTGTGGACATGTCAGCTGAGACATGCAGCATTTGGGATCAGCTTTGTGCTTTGTGTCTCATGTATTCTGGTAAAAACCATGGTGGTTCTGGCTGTGTTCAAGGCCTCCAAACCAGGAGGCGGAGCCAGTCTGAAGTGGTTTGGTGTTTTGCAGCAGAGAGGGACAGTTATTGTTCTCACTTCTGTTCAGGCAGCCATCTGCACTGCATGGATTCTATCTGCATCCCCAACTCCTTATAAAAACACTCAATACTACAATGACAAGATAGTTTATGAGTGTGCAGCTGGGTCCACAGTTGGTTTTGCAGTGTTACTGGGCTATATTGGCTCATTGGCTTTACTCAGTTGTCTGATTGCATTTATAGCGAGGAATCTTCCAGATAGTTTCAATGAGGCTAATCTTATCACCTTCAGCATGCTGATCTTCTGTGCTGTGTGGGTGGCCTTTGTCCCTGCTTATATCAGCTCACCAGGCAAATATGCAGATGCAGTGGAGGTATTCGCCATACTGGCCTCCAGTTTTGGTCTCTTGCTGGCACTGTTTGGACCCAAATGTTACATAATCCTGCTGCGACCAGAGAGGAACACAAAGAAGGCAATCATGGGTCGGGGAATCCAGACCTAGTAACTGCACTTATTTTCATGAGACAGATGAATACCTTTTCTGTATACAGTTCAAAAATATGTCAGCTTGACTTATTTCAACAATAATGTCGAAGTTCACTTATGTCACGTTTGTAATTTACATCACGAATGTCATGTATATAACCTTCAGCCAGCAGAAAATTAAATGAATATGAAATACATTCTCCCTTAGATAAAGTTATTCTACAGCATCTGCTATAATCGCAGATGGGTTTTCCTTGGTGTTAGTTGGTAGGCTGTTGTTTTTGACATACTGTAGTTTCACTTTCTTGCAGGGTCACTTGTTTCTCAAGTTGATAAAACTCTGCCCTTAGTCAAACCACCTGTCCATATCTGGTCACATTTCACACATCCCTTGTAGGCTGATGTTCTCCACGGACAATAACATATAATAATAATAATAATAATTCATTTAATTTGTATAGCGCTTTTCAAGGACCCAAAGTCGCTTACACAGATACACACATAGCAAACGAAGATAGTACACAGATAGCATACAAAGACAACAAAAAAAATAACAAAAGACAGAGCATGACAGGGAAACAAAGGCAATGGTGGGGCGTGGAGTAAATAATGCTGGTACAGACAATTAGACAGAGACATGTATAACAATGGACAAGAGGTGGGGGGGGTAGAATTGAAGAGCGGTGGGGGGGCTGATGAGTGAGGAGAGTGGAAGGAGAGTGTAGAGGGGAGGGTCAGGGGGAGAGGGCAGGAAAAAAAGTAGTTATGGGTAGGGGAAATCGTAGGCTTGTGAGAAGAGGTAGGTTTTTAGGCTGGATTTAAATGTGTTAAGTGAGGGAGAGTCACGGATGGGTTGGGGGAGAGAGTTCCATAGTCGGGGTGCAGATCTGGAGAAGGCTCTGTGTCCAAAGGTTTGAGTTTGGATGGTGGTATAGACAGAGTGAGAGAGGAGGAGGATCGGAGGGCTCGGGAGGGTCGGTAGGGGATAAGGAGGTCAGACAGGTAGGGTGGGGCCAGGTGGTGTAGAGCTTTGAAGGTCAGGAGGAGTATTTTGAAGTCAATGCATGGTTCATGGGACTGGGTGTGAGTGAGGAGGCGAGCAGCAGAGTTTTGGACTGTTTGAAGTCTATGGTGGGAATGAGAGGTGATGCCAGTGAGGAGGGAGTTGCAGTAGTCAAGACGTGAGGAGATGAAGGCGTGGATGGTGGATACAGCAGCAGGGGGGGAGAGACAGTGTCTGATATAGCCACATGCATCTACAATGCTCAGACCACTAATCAGTTGATGCCATATCCTCTTGCCACTTTTCCTGCCATGTATTTAAAAACTATATTCGACTTGAAGTTGTACTGGTCCAGCCAAAGAAGGTGTGGCCTGAAGTAACAAATATGTGATATTGCTCTTATTTATGGTACAGTGATGTTGTAATATGTTGCAAATAGGCCTCTAAGAAGGTGTAATAAGGGCCAAACACATACAAAATAAAGATGATTTTTTGTTTATATTGCAATACCATGACTGGAAACGCTTGTCAGAAGTATAGAATTGTGCTGGACCAGCCAAAGAATGTGTGGCCTGAAGTAGCAAATATGTGATATCTCTCTTATTTATAGTACAGTTCTGTTGTAATGTGTTGCAATAACCTCTAATAAGGTTTATTGAGGTGCTAATAGTGGAAAATAAAATTCTTGGCAGCTTCCATAGCCTAATCATAGTGATGTATAATATAGGCCTCCATCACATTGACAGTTTAAAGAAAAAATAGATCAGAACACATATTGTTTCACCAAATGTCTTAGTTCCCTCATGATCAACCTTAAATGAACAAAAAATGAAGCCCCGTCCTGACTTAAGGTGGTTTTTAAGATTAAACAATGTTGCAAGTCAATAAAAGAAGTTGATTGTCATGTTCTGTCAGATTCTGTGGTGGATATTTTGTGTTTGGTGTTTGCTTCTTTTTCTGTTGTGCTTGCAGAGGTGCATTGAGAGGATGGGCGGAGCCTTCCCCTCACCAGAGCTGCTGACACACGCTTACTTGCAGCGGGTTAGCAATTCGCTCCTGCTGATAAGCCTTGCTCTCCATGCTACCTGGTGCCAAAATGATTTTGTCCGTACATGGCTCCAGCTAGATCGTCAATTAGTAAGACTTCTAGTGTACTCGTGTTTCTCACCTGGAGATCTAATATTTGGAGTAGTCCAGAGGACTTCTGGTCCAGCCCCCAGTAAGACCATTGTGTTGAGTTTCTCTCCTTCTGTGAGCCTCTGGGTAACTACTTGACTGCTACCTCATTGCTTGGCAAATCTGCATGTGCTATCGTCCTTGTCAGTCTGAAGTGGTTTGGTGTTTTGCAGCATAGAGAGACAGTTATTGTTTTTACTTCTAGTCGGGCAGCAGTTTACACTGCCTGGATTGTATCTGCCTCCCCAACTCCTCATAAAAACACTCAATACTACAATGATAAGATTGTTTATGAGTGTGCAGTTGGGTCCACAGTTGGTTTTGCAGTGTTACTGGTCTATATTGGCTTATTGGCTTCCCTCACTTTTCTGATTGCATTTATAGCAAGGAATCTTCCAGATAGTTTCAATGAGGCCAAGCTAATTACCTTTAGCATGCAGATCTTCACTCATGTGTTGTTCCTTATGATAAAACTGTGCCCTAAGTCAAACCACATCGGTCCACATCTGGTCCTTACTTCACACATCACTCGTAGGCTGATGTTCTCCACAGTTTTCAGGAGGTTGTAGTAGATACTAACATATAGCCACATTCATCCACAATCCATAGACTTGCATTACATACATCAGTAGGTGCTGTAGTCTCTTGCCACTTTTCATGCCCAATAATTGAGAACTGCATCTGAGTGGAAATGCTTGTCAGGACTATAGGGTTGTACTGGACCTCCCATATTTGTGTCTGAAGTAGCAGATATGTGTTATCTCTCTAATTTATGTTCCAGTCCTGTTGTGAGGTGCTGCAACTTAACCTCTAAGAAAGTCTTAAAAGGATCTAACAGGTATAAAATATAGATGGATTTATTTAATTTTGCAATACTGTTCTGTTTCAGCATATGACAAATTCACTTCTAACAAAGTCTTAAAAGCATGTAATGGGAAGGACATAAAGATGGTTTTCATTTTACTTTGCAGTACAATTCAGTTGTGTTGTGTTGCAAATTAGCCTCTTAGTAAGTCTATTAAGGTCCTAGTAGCAGAAAAGAAAATTGCAGTATCTTGACAGCTTCCTTAACTTTATGTTACTGCGCCATTCACAATACAGTTATCGAATAACAGTCTGTTGTCAGTGTTGGACAAGAACATTTCAGACTGCAATACATTACATATTGCTAGTTACTTTCATTTTTAAGAAATATGCTACCTCACAGTATTACTGTCTGTATAGAATAACATGGACCTATTACACTACTTTTTAGTTACTTTCTACAAAATGTCCAAATAACCTACGTATATAGAACAATTAAATAGTCCAGATCTTTTTAAATAAACAAATGGTCTTGAACACAGGGATGAGCAGGCAGACGAAGGATCAAATTGTGAAATATTATGGACTACATGAAGGAATAAATATTCTTAATTTTAGGCTTAGTAATGTGAAACACGATAAACCTATACCTTCTATTATGTAGCCTTTAATGATATGACAAGAATAATATTTATTTTACTGTGACTTTTTCCACCATGGTGAGCTGGAAGAGGGCAGGCCATGAAAGGAAATACGCAATAAAAAAGAAAACAGTACAACATGTGATTTCATAAGTAGAGGCCTAACCACAGGGACCAATAATATTTAACATTGTAGATCCCTGTGCTGGCCATAGATCCTTAAAATAAATCTATTATTGTAACATGTTGCTTTAGCAGTGCATTACCCCCAACACTGTCTGTTTTCATGAAAAATACAGTACAAATTAAAATAGATGGGAAGACATACTGTTCTACCACTTGTCTTAGTATGGTCAAAATCAGTTTGAAGGTACAGAAATTTTAGGCCCTGCCCTGACTCCTCCTTATGGGCCATTGGTTGTTGTTTACGTTTATACAATACTGCAAGTCAATAAAAGAGGATGACAGCAATAAAGCTAAGTGGGCTCAGGAAAGGGATGAACAGGTGGAAAGTCATGTGGGGATTTTTAGATATTAAATTGCTCTCTCTCATGTATTTCATGTTGTTGTATACCTACTTCTCTTCTGTTGTGTCCTCCCCTCTTTATTCCTCCTCCTGCCGGTTACAGGAACGGTTTCATCTAAATGAGATGCACAAGGCTGGAGATGTGGTTCTAGGTGGAACATTTCGGATCCACTTCTTCTCTGTGCTTCCTGACTTATCTTTTACCTCAGACCCACAACAGCCTACCTGCCACGGGTGAGTCTCTCAGGGAAGCGGCAAATGTAAAAAACTGGACAAAATCAATTCCATGAGTCATATGTATTTCTGTAAATTTCCTATAGTTGTATCTATTTAATTATTGTAAGTTTTTGTTGATATTCCACTGACATATTCGTTTGGAAAATGTGTACTTGTGCAATGTGTTCATGTTGTCACAGTTATTGTATATTGACATTTTCAATAGTTAATAGTGGTATTTGTGTTAGTTTTGATGTTGTAGGATTTAGGAGGGTCCAGACCATGGCCTTTGCCATTGATGAGATTAACAGAAACTCCAATCTCCTACCTAATGTGACTCTGGGATACAGTCTTTACGATAACTGTGTCAAACTAGGGATTGCATTTCGTGCAGTATTATCTGCAGTCAGTGGTCAAGAGGAGCAGATTATATTAGATGAGACCTGTGCAGGAACCCCTCCAGTCATAGGGATTGTGGGTGATCCTTTTTCTACACATTCTCTTGCAATCTCCTCTGTCTTAGGTTTGTTCAAAGTACCTATGGTAAGTTTGCCAATTTGCCTTCTATTAATTGTGTTGAATCATTTTGATATTATATCAGATTTAATGTCACTTGTGAACCTACAATAACAATCAAATCTTGGAAGAGCAAAAAAGGCTTTGAATGTTTTCAAGCTGTACAGTCTGTGTCTTTCACAGGTGAGTTATTTTGCCACATGTGCTTGTCTGAGTGACCGGGAGAAGTTTCCATCCTTCTTCAGGACGATCCCAAGTGATGCTTTCCAGGTGAGCATCCATCAGCAAAATGAAGATGCATTAAAGTATGTGCAGTTAAACATTTGCAAGAATAACGTCTCTACACTATAAACACAGTGATATTCCTTGAAATGCATTAACTAAATATGATCCAAAATGAAACCTTTTTGACATGTTTTCCATAGAAAGACTATTTCAGCCTGCAAAAAAAAATCTCTTTATTCACTAAGGTGAAGGCTATGATTCAGATCCTGAAGCGTTTTGGCTGGAGTTGGGCAGGTCTGCTGGTCAGTGATGATGACTATGGACTCCAAGCTGCTCAATCCTTGCAATCTGACCTGGCACACTCTGGTGGAGGTTGTCTTGCCTACTTCGAGGTGTTGCCATGGGGCAATGACCCAGATGAACTAAGGAGGATCGTGGATGTGATGAGGAAATCCACAGCTCGTGTGGTCATTGTGTTTGCACATGAGAGTTACATGATGAACCTCATGGAAGAGGTTGGGCTCGAACTACAATTTAAATTATGCCTCTTATTTTTTTCATTTATCAAACTGAACGATTGAAGTTGCAATAACATATTGGCCTACGACAAATATATTTATTTCTATACATAACACTTCATATCTGTTAAGTGTCCTGTTAGCAGCGTTTTAGAGTATGATTGGTTGCCAGACAAATTACACAAACTGTAGTTATGATGATATGCATTGCTTTGCTCATAAAATACTGTGTAAAACAAAGGATTGCATCTCTGTACAAACAAGTAAGACATCACTTGTGTGTACAGTTCAGAAGACTAGACATTATTTTAGTGACATGGCATTATGAAGTTAAATATTTTATTTGACACTCAGGTGGTGAGGCAGAATGTGACAGGCCTGCAGTGGATATCCACTGACGCCTGGACAACTGCTACTGTCTACCAGACCCCTGACCTCATGCCATACCTTGCTGGCACACTTGGCATTGCCATCCGTCGAGGAGAAATACCAGGCTTCAAGGAATTCCTTCTACAAATGCTTCCTGACCTACACCATAACAACAGTTATGGAAATAGTATGGTGAGAGTATAACTGTGCAATCTGATCTGGTAATTGCAAGAATAATATATATTCATCATTTCTATGACTGTTTTGAATATATTTCAGGTAAACCAGTTTTGGGAATTCACATTTCAATGTAGATTTGCGCCACCTCCAGCAGGTTGGGTAGAGGCTGGGGGAGCATTATGTACTGGACAGGAAACGCTAGAGGATGTGGAGACTGAGTTGTTGGATGTTTCCGATCTCAGGCAGGAGTATAATGTGTACAAGGCTGTGTATGCTCTGGCCTACGCCCTTGATGACATGCTGCAGTGTGAGCCAGGGAGGGGGCCTTTCAGCGGGCACAGCTGTGGTAATTTGAAAGAACTGGAGCCATGGCAGGTGTGATTTCACTTTACACTCCATCTGTTATATAACTAAATCATAGGGTTTAATGTTTTTCAAAGTTGGACCACTTATTGTAATGTGCCGAACAAATAGTTAGAGGAAATTACCTGCTACTGGGTGATGGCAGTGGTGATTATTATTAGCTCAGTGATACGTTCTTGTCATGATCTTCATAAGTGTAGTAAGCAGTTTGATAATTGAATTCTGGGTACCCCCATGTTTACCATGATAACACAGAAATATTTTACTCTCAACAACCTAGTCAACCACCAAAGTGAAGATATCTTGGTTGGAAATAACAACTTCCTGAAGCCAACTGCTAGAATAGGTTAGGAAAAAAACAAAACACATACAGGCATCCCATTTATTGATTTTGGTCATTCAGGTTTAATCAGTCCTTTTTTGATTTTTTCATCTCTCTGTGGTAGCTAGTGTATTACTTGGAAAAGGTCAACTTCACCACAACATTTGGTGATCAAGTGTCATTTGATGAGAATGGTGATCCCTTAGCAATCTATGATGTCATGAACTGGCTGTGGCTCCCTGATGGAAAAACTAAAGTTCAAAATGTGGGTGAGGTCAAGAGGTCGGCCTTCAAAGGTGAAGAACTCACAATTGATGAAGACAAAATCTTCTGGAACTTCGAATCAAAAAAGGTTATATCTGATTTTTCAGACATGCCATGGATAACTCATTATAGCAGTGTAAAGTAATGGAGATTAACAGATACTTATTTTTCTCCCTATAGCCACCTCGCTCAGTGTGCAGTGAAAGCTGTCCTCCAGGTACCCGCATGGCCAGAAAGAAAGGGGAACCTGTGTGCTGTTTTGACTGCATCCCTTGTTCCGAGGGGGAGATCAGCAATAAAACTGGTTGGTTTTTAACTTTAAACATTGCTGTTTTAAGACAAAATATTCAAATATAGGTTATCTCACGTCTGTTCCTTTTCCCATAGATGCCATGGAGTGCACCAGCTGTCCTGAGGACTTCTGGTCCAGCCCCCAGCGTGACCACTGTGTTCCTAAGAAAACAGAGTTTCTCTCCTACCATGAGCCTCTGGGTATCGGTTTGACAGCTGCCTCCTTGCTGGGCACATGTATGTGTGCTGTTGTCCTGGGCATCTTTATTTATCATCATAGCACACCCATAGTTCGTGCCAACAATTCAGAACTGAGTTTCCTGCTCTTGGTGTCACTTAAGCTTTGTTTCCTGTGTTCACTGCTGTTTATTGGTCGTCCCAGATTGTGGACATGCCAGCTAAGACATGCAGCGTTTGGGATCAGCTTTGTGCTCTGTGTCTCATGTATTCTGGTAAAAACCATGGTGGTTCTGGCTGTGTTCAAGGCCTCCAAGCCAGGAGGTGGAACCAGCCTTAAGTGGTTTGGTGTTTTGCAGCAGAGAGGGACGGTTATTTTTCTCACTTCTGTTCAGGCAGCCATCTGCACTGCATGGATTGTATCTGCCTCCCCAAGTCCTCATAAAAACACTCAATACTACAATGATAAGATTGTTTATGAGTGTGCAGCTGGGTCCACAGTTGGTTTTGCAGTGTTACTGGGCTATATTGGCTCATTGGCTTTACTCAGTTGTCTGATTGCATTTATAGCAAGGAATCTTCCAGATAGTTTCAATGAGGCTAATCTTATTACCTTCAGCATGCTGATCTTCTGTGCTGTGTGGGTGGCCTTTGTCCCTGCTTATATCAGCTCACCAGGCAAATATGCAGATGCAGTGGAGGTATTCGCCATCCTGGTCTCCAGTTTTGGTCTCTTGCTGGCACTGTTTGGACCAAAATGTTACATAATCCTGCTGAGACCAGAGAGGAACACAAAGAAGGCAATCATGGGTCGGGGAATCCAGACCTAGTAACTGCACTTATTTTCATGAGATAGATGAAATTTCTGTGTACAATACAAAAATACGTCAACTTGACCTATGTTAACATTAATACACCAAAAAGTTCACTTATATCTCGTTTGTAACTTATGTCACCCATGTAATGTATAGAACTTTTGTCCAGAAGCAGATGAAATGAATCTGAAATGTATTCCCACTTAGATAAAGTTATTCTACAGCATCTGCTATAATCACAGATGGGTTTTCCTCTGTGTTACTTGATAGCCTGTTGTGTTTAACATACTGTAGTTTCACTTTCTTGCAGGGTCATTTGTTTCTCAATTTGATAAAACTGTGTCCTAAGTCAAACCACATCAGTCCACATCTGGTCACTACTTCAGATATCCCTTGTAGGCTGATGTTTTCACAGACTCTAACAGATAGCCACATACATCCACAACGATCAGACCACTTTCATACATCAGTTGATGCTATATCCTCTTGCCACTTTTCCTGCCATGTATTTAAGAACTACATTTGACTGGAAATGCTTGTCAGAAGTATAGAATTGTGCTGGACCAGCCAAAGAATGTGTGGCCTGAAGTAGCAAATATGTGATATCTCTCTTATTTATAGTACAGTTATGTTGTGATGTGTTGCAATAACCTCTAAGAAGCTCTATTAAGGTGCTAATAGTGAAAAATAAAATTCTTGGTAGCTTCCATAGTTTAATCATACTGATTTACAACATAGGGCTACTTCAAACAGACAGTTCAAATAAAAAATAGATTGGAACACACATTGTTTCACCAAAAGTCTTACTGTTCTCATACTCAACCTCAAATGAAGTTAATTTAAAGCCCCGCCTGACTTTGGGTGGTGCTTAAGATGAAACAATTCTGCAAGTTAATAAAAGAGGTTGACTGTCATGTTCTGTCAGACTGTGGTGGATATTTTGTGCTTGGTGTTTTCTTTTTCTGCTGTGCTTGCAGAGGTGCACTGAGAGGATGGGTGGAGCCTTCCACTCACCGGAGCTGCTGACACACGCTCACCTGCAGCAGGTTGGCAATCAGCACCTGCTGATAAGCCTTGCTATTTATGCTACCTGATGCCAGTTGATTCAGTCGATTTGACATGGTACATGGCTCTAGCTAGAACATCAGTTAGTAAGATTTATAGTGTTCTTGTGTTTCTCACCAGGAGATCTAATGTTCCTTGTTTCTTGGGTTCCAGTGTTCACCTGCACTCCTACAACCAGTGTCTCCAGCTCCAGCAGCTCAACCTTCCACACCTCTGCAACCGACAGCCTGACCGTGTGCTCACCAGAGTTTCAAATCACCACGCTAACCACCAGCATCACCGTGAGCAACCTCTCCTCCTCCACACTCCCAGATGGTGACTCAGCCTGGGGCCTTCACCTGCAAACCCCTGAAGTCAATAAATTACCTTGTACACCACCCCCTGAGTCATTGTCCGCTTACGGGTCTACAGTTTACAAAGTGTAACATTGACAGCAATAAAAGTGGGATCAGAAAAGGCAGGAACGGAAGGAAAGTCATGTGTGGCATTTTAGATACTACATTTCTTTCATCCATGTATTTCATGTTATGTATTCCTACTTCTCTTCTGCTTCATCCTCCCCTGTTTTGATCAGTGTTGACACTGGTTGGTGTCTGGTTTTAAACATTGTTTTGTGTGGAAATATAGATATATCTCATGTTAGTTCCTTTTTTCATAGATTCCATGGAGTGCAACAGTTTTACAGAGGACTTCTGGTCCAGCCCCCAATGTGACCACTGTGTTCCTAAGAAAACAGAGTTTCTGTCCTACCATGAGCCTCTGGGTATCGGCTTGACAGCTGACTCATTGCTTGGCACATACATGTGTACTATCATCCTTGGGATCTTCACCTATCATCACAGCACAACCATGGTATGCACCAACAATTCAGAACTGAATTTCCAACTAATACTGTCCCTTAAGTTATTTTTTTCTGTGTTCACTGCTGTTTATCGGTCGCCCCAGACTGTGGACATACCAGCTGAGACATGCAGCATTTGGGATCAGCTTTGTGTCTCTTGTATTTTGGTAAAGAACATGGTGGTTATGGCCGTGTTCCCAGCCTCAAAGCCAGGAGGTGGAGACATAATACATAAGATAGTTTATGAGTGTGCAGTTGGGTCCACAGTTGGTTTTGCTGTGTTACTGGACTAGATTGGTTTTCTGAGGCCAGACTCATCACTTTTAGCATGCTGATCTTCTGCGCTGTGTGGGTGGCCTTTGTCCCTGCTCATGTCAGCTCACCAGACAAATATGCAGATGCGATGGAGGTGTTTGCCATACTGGCCTCCAGTTTTGGTGCATTGGTGGCACTGTTTGGACCCAAATGTTACATAATCCTGCACAGACAAGACAGGAACACAAAGAAAGCAATCATGGATTGGGAAAACCAAACATAATAATTGCACTTATTTTCACGAGAAATAATTAATCCTTTTTCTGCATACAATAAAAAAAAATTAACTTGAGTTATTTTAACATTATGATGCAAATTCACTTACATCATGCAGGTAACTTATGTCACATAACTCATAATTTATAGGAATTTCCCCCAGGAGAAAATGAAAAGAATGTTAAATATCTTTCTTAAGTTATGCTACATCCCCACATGTGTTTCCATTGGCTTTAGCTAGATAGCCAGTTTAATATGTCACTTTCTTGAAGGGTAATTTTTGCTCATTATGATAAAACTGTACCATAAGTCAAACCACATCAAAACAGCGACAACAAGAAAACAATATGTAGACATGATAGGCAAATATATTGAAAATAAACAATTAAAATGTCTGTTATCAGGGCTAGTATTTGATGAGATGAGTCACTGCTTCAAGATTTTACAGTATACATAGGTTGTGTGGTTAGAGTGTGTGTACTTGTAAGAAGGTGAAACTATGTTAAATAAAGCCCAAATAATTCTATCATCCTTTCAGCACTGTGTTTTGTCTGACCATTTTAAATAAAGCATTATGTTCATCAAATAAGTCTATGTGTTCTGATAAAGCCTCTGTAACCACATGTTGGTAGAATGGTATGTCACTACAGTGCTGTGTGGTCATAGGGGTAAAATGGCATCTGACTAATGTAAAGGTTCTCAGTCATCCATGTCATGTTAATTCTAAATGCTATAACATCGGCAACTGGACTTGTTAAAATTTCTTGGACTTGTTTGATGTTTGACCTCTAATCGATGAGGCTTCTTCAGTTATCCCAATTGGAGGGGAGTTGCAGGCTTTAAACCCTGTGTGGGAGTTTCCTTACAGAATTGTTTAGGTCACATGTGAACTCTGAGTTTCAGAGTCATTGGGGCAACATGTGAGTTGTTGAACCAACCCACCCAAATGTCCAACTTATTTCTGATCTGTTATGGCATTGTTTTTGATTTCTGACTGTATGATACTTCTCTTCTCAAATTCTCAACATTGCAAATTTGATAGAGAAAAGCCTAATAGGTTAAAATGTTTTGCCCACACTTTTCTGCAGAACTGATCATATCTACAATCATCTAAACATAGCCGTTTCTGTTAGAAGTTGCAAGTCCGGCCTCAATATCTGAGGAGTGACCCTACGGATGAGGTGTGAAAAGTACCTGGCACTTTTTTTCGTAGCACCTCCACTGAGGTTCCAAGCAAGCCAAGGCAATATGTATGCCCGCTGATTGGACAGATCTGGTCTCTACCGATTGGTCAGACAGGTCTCTACCATGTTGCTATGATGACCAGTGCTACTAAGTGGGGAGAGGCGAGGCGAGTGGCACTGAGCCGCCAGTACCGGTCATTCACGACATGGTATCAAAACAAACCTATTCATCTGGTTCAGTAAAAAAAAAGAAGAAACTAGATGAAGAAAAATGCTCATAGGATAAAGGTAAGGTTTATTTTCATGATGTGGGTGGAGGGGGTAGCTTTAATGCAAATGTTTTAGCTATCTTAAGTGTTTGCTTTAGGAAAGGGCTAAATGTCATGTGAATGCCATAAGAATGAAGTGACACCCGTTTTGGTGAATTATAGCAGGTCCAGTGCATTGACATTATTATTATTTTTAAGGTCAATTTTAGTTTGTCCTCAGTTTATAGGTCTCTAATGTGAAGTATGCTAAACAATAATAATACATATTAGGTCTATTGTCGATTATTATGGACTATTGTGGCAGTGGATTATTGCTCTGAATGGATTATTGTTAACTCTACTGAGTGAGTTGCAGTGTTTCTTTACCATATTTATTACAGGGTTTCCGCGGAGTCTTAAAAAGTCTTTAAAAGTCTTAAATTTGACTATCTCAATTTTAGGCCTTAAAAAGTCTTAAATACGTCCATATTTTGCATATAGGTCTTAAATTACATGTAGTCAAATATGTACGTTCATTTACCGCTTCCGTCATTGTTTTTTTTGTTTTTTGGAGGAAATGTGTTGGTGAGATTCACTGTCAGCTCCGTCTGTTCTTCTGTCTGAAGTATCCAGGAACGTACGTTTTATTTTGCCAACAACACGGTCGGAATTTATCGGCGCACACTTCGCCAGTTCCGGAACGACTTCGACAGCGGAATCTGCCAGAGGACCCTCAAATTGGGCACACTCGGTGTGAAAGCGCTGGTGTCACACACATAATCGTAAAAAACACCAGTTAGCTAGCGAAGTCGCGCTATCACACACTTCTGTACGCCTTTATCACCAGTCCCCGGTACAATTTCATCTAGTTCTGCTCGACCTGAACTCTGCGCCGCCTCTGCCGCCTGCCTCAAGCGACATTCAAACCATCTTTGGCCCAACTCCGACGTTGAAAGCGGAAGTGCTTTCGATTTTGAACACCGTGTGTGTGTGGGTGCGCGCACCCACACACACACACCAGGGATATTATAATTAACTAAAATTAAATTCCTAGATAAAAACTATACTTCAACTACTTAGATCACGTGTTAAACTAATTAAAACTAAACTAAAATGAAAACACAAACTGAAAAACAAACAAAAAAATTTAAAACTATAATAGCCCTGACACACACTCAGCCACTCCATTCTTCATTGTTTGAGCTGCTCTGTAAATGACAATGAGTGTGTTTTGTTTGTTTTTTTTAAAGTAATTCTGGGACCGCATTTTTCCTTACTGTTTTGTACTTCGTGTAGGTCTTAAATTTAGTTCAAAATGGTCTTAAAAAGGTCTTGTTCAAACCGGCAGAAACCCTGTATTAGAATATCTATTGTGACAATATAATTTGAACAAATTTAATTACGTTCCTATAGTTTAGTTACCCTTATGATGTATTACTTTGTTTCATTCAAAATAATCATAACACAAATTAAACTATACTATTTTTGACTGTTAGTTCTGCCCAGAGAATATAGGTTAAGAGCATATCATCAGTTAGGCACAAGTAGCCCAATTTATAATACCCTACAAAATATATATAAAAATATTCCTTCAATATCACGTAGGACTCATCAATCATTTATCTTCGTTTTATAACTAATAAGTAGGTACAATGTGTCAAACTGCTTAAAAGTGATAACTTTAAAATTGGGTGCATGCTTTAAAGGGACACTGTACTGTACATTGCAATGTTTAATATAAAACAGATTATTTTTGCATAAGTGTAACATAATTCAATTATGTAGTATGAATATTTGCTTAGGATCTATCTTGCTTGGTAACCTGAGGGGTTTTGTCTTTGCAGGAGCAATTCCGAAATGTTTTGGAGCCATGAACCAGAAAGCAACACTGCCACCTTTAGCACCTTCTGACCAGCATGCATCACGGCCATCTTCACCGCCACCAGACTGGGATGTTTAAGTTTTAAAATATTTTACAATTTAAAATAAACATTTTTGAGGAACACTGCATCAGTTTCATTTATTGAGTTATAGAGGATGCCCATTGTTTACCTTGTATTTGGTTTTCACAGCTCTAGCTCTAGCCTGTTTTCCTCTTAAAAAGTAATAGATTGTTGCATCTTTGTGGATCACCTGAAAGGATTACCCCTAGATTACACTAGATACGTGTCCACTGTGTTACGTCTCCGCCACGCTAGCGGAGCTGATAGGATTCACTTTAGTCTATGTGTTAACTTCCACCGGGTCCGGTACGCTGCGTATCTGCTCCGTCCCAGTTACAGCAGTCCGGAGCCCTCCGGCAGAAATACGCAGGACTTCTATTTCTGACGGATGCCGGAGCACGATGCAGCAATTTAGCTGAACTTAGCACCGAGCAGACAGGAAGTCAAGCACTGAAACAAAAATGTGGTATCCGGTTACTTTTCAAAATAAAACACTCTGTGTTGACGCCAGCACACAAATATCAAAAAAGACACACACAAGCTCTTCTACTAATCCTTCGATCAGGAACATTTCATGTTGTTGCTTTTATAACACATACTCATAACTGCAGTCGCGAGTGATTATGTGATTATTGCGGAAACTCCGCGGTCTCGCAACGCCAGCTGTCAACCATACTGCACCATGGCGGACTCAAAACGCAACCGGTGAGGGTGGCCGGACTGCGGACAGTGGAGCAAAAGTGGATCGGAGCCGTAATGCAGTGGTGACGTATCTGGTGGAGTCTCAGGGCTATCCATCATAGTTTGACAAAATAGGGGCCTTCAATCAGTATCTTCCATAGGGCCCCCAAAAAGACTGAAACGGCCCTGCATCTAAATTATTGTGTGCTAACAACATACAATATAGTCCTCCATCAATAATACAGCGCAAAGAAAAAAGATGGGAAGACGTAATTGTTCCACCACTTGTCTTAGTTCGATCAAAATAATCTGAAATTACATAATTCTAAGGCCTGCCTCTACTCTTGCTTATACCCCATTGGGTGGTGCTTAAGATTAAACAATGCTGTAAGTCAATAAAAGAGGTTGAGAGTAATAAATCTGACTGGGCTCAGAAAAGGGATGAACAGGAGGGAAGTCATGTGGGGATTTTTAGATATTAAAATGCTCTCACGCCTGTATTTCATGTTGTTGTATTCCTACATTTCTTCTGTTGTGTCCTCCCCTGTTCATTCCTCATCTTGCCGGTTACAGGGACAGTTTCATCTAAATGAGATGCACAAGGCTGGAGATGTGGTTCTAGGTGGTATATTTCGGATCCACTTCTTCTCTGTGTTTCCTGACCTGTCTTTTACCTCAGAGCCACCACAGCCTACCTGCCATGGGTGAGTCCCTCAGTAGCAAAAGCAAAAATGTAATTGTATTTTTCAATAGTTAATAGTTGTATTTGTGTTAGTTTTGATGTTGTAGGATTTAGGATGGCTGAGACAATGGCCTTTGCCATTGATGAGATCAACAGAAACACCAACCTGCTACCTAATGTGACTCTGGGATACAGTCTTTACGATAACTGTTTCAAACTAGGGATTGGATTTCGTGCAGGATTATCTGCAGTCAGTGGTCAAGAGGAGCAGATTATATTAGATGATACCTGTGCAGGAACCCCTCCAGTCATAGGAATTGTGGGAGATTCTTCGTCTACACATTCTATTGCAATCTCCTCTGTCCTAGGTTTGTACAGGGTACCTATGGTAAGTTTGCCAATTTGCCTTATATTTCTTGTCGTGGATCTGGATTTGATATGATTTCAGATTTAATGTCACGTATTAACAAGGGGTAACTATCAAATAAAAAGTCAGGAAAAGGCTTTAAATGTTTTCAGGCTGTACAGTCTGTGTCTTTCACAGGTGAGTCATTTTGCCACATGTTCCTGTCTGAGTGACCGACAGAAGTTTCCATCCTTTTTCAGGACGATCCCAAGTGATGCTTTCCAGGTGAGCATCCATCAGCAAAATGAAGATGCATAAAAGAAAGTGCAGTTAAACATTCACAAGGAAGATTGTCTCTACACTACAAACAGTTATATTCCTTGAAATGCATTAACTAAATATGATTCAATGCAAAAACTTTTAAACGTGTTTTCCACAGAAAGATTATTTCAGCTTGCAAACTAATCTCTTTATTCACTCAGGTACAGGCTATGATTCAGATCATGAAGCGTTTTGGCTGGACTTGGGCAGGTCTGCTGGTCAGTGATGATGACTATGGACTCCACGCTGCTAGATCCTTCCAGTCTGACCTGGCACACTCTGGTGGAGGTTGTCTTGCCTACTTAGAGGTGTTGCCATGGGGCAATGACAGAGATGAACTAAGGAGGATTGTGGATGTGATGAAGAAATCCACAGCTCGTGTGGTCATTGTGTTTGCGCATGAGAGTTACATGATTAACCTCATGGAAGAGGTTGGGCTTGAACTACAACCCAAATTATACATCTTATTTATTTATTTATTTTATTCAACAAAGTGATAGACACAATAACATATTGGCCTGTGACAATCCTATATTTTTGAGTAGGTGACATGTTTTTTTGTTCAATGCCCTCTTTGCATGGTTTTAGAGTAGGATCAGTTAGTCTGACAAACTACACAAAACTGTGTGTGTGTGTGTGTATTAATCTTAATAATCCAAGACTTTGTGTATATTGCGTCTAACTGAGAGGACTAGACAATACTTATCTGACATGGCATTATGGAGTTACATTTTATTTTATTTTATTTTTTGACACACAGGTGGTGAGGCAGAATGTGACAGGCCTGCAGTGGATGGCGAGTGAATCGTGGACAGCTGCTACTGCCCTCCAGACCCCTGGCTTCATGCCATACCTGGCTGGCACACTGGGCATTGCCATCCGTCGAGGAGAAATACCAGGCTTCAGGGAATTCCTCCAACAAATACGTCCTGACCTACACCATAATAACAGTTATGGAAATAACATAGTGAGAAATGTAACTGTGCGATCTGATCTAGCAATTGCAGGAAAAATAATCATCATTTGTAAGACTGTTTTTAATACTTTTCAGGTAAGGCAGTTTTGGGAATTCACATTTCGATGTAAATTCACACCACCTCCAGCAGGTTGGGTGGAGGTTGGGGGAACATTATGTGATGGACAGGAAAATCTAGAGGATGTGGAGACTGAGTTGTTTGATGTTTCCAATCTCAGGCCAGCGTACAATGTGTACAAGGCTGTGTATGCTCTGGCCTACGCCCTTGATGACATGCTGCAGTGTGAGCCAGGGAAAGGGCCTTTCAGTGGGCACAGCTGTGGCAATTTGCAAAGACTGGAGCCATGGCAGGTGTGATATCACTTCCATCTGTATGACAGATCATCCAGTATCCACTCATACAGTTTAGTGTTTCTTGCGAAGATGTACTGCTAATTGTAATATGCAAAATAAATAGTGAGAGGAAATACTGGGTGATGGCAGTGGTTGGTATTATCAGCTCAGAGATCGGTTCTTGTGTTGATGTTCATAAGTGTAGAATGCAGTATGATAATTGAATACTGGGTACCCCAATGTTTATCATGATCATACAGAATTATTTCGTAAACCTCAACGACCTAGACAACCACCGACAGTGACAATGCCTGGGTTGGAAGAAGCATAATAGATGCCGACTGCTAGAATAGGTTGGGAAAACACGAGAGGTTTAATCTATCCTCTTTGGTTTTTCATCTCTCTATGTAGCTTGTGTTTTACTTGGAAAAAGTCAACTTCACCACGACATTTGGTGATCAAGTGTCATTTGATGAGAATGGTGATGCCTTAGCAATCTATGATGTCATGAACTGGCTGTGGCTTCCTGATGGAAAAACTGAAGTTCAGAATGTGGGTGAGGTCAAGAGGTCGGCTTCCAAAGGTGAAGAATTTATAATTGATGAAGACAAAATCTACTGGAACGTTGAATCAAAAAAGGTTATGTTGATTTTTTCAGACACAGCCTGGATAACTCAGTATAGCAGTGTAAAGTAATGGAGATTAACAGATACTTATTTTTCTCCGTATAGCCACCCCACTCAGTGTGCAGTGAAAGCTGTCCTCCAGGTACCCGCATGGCCAGAAAGAAAGGGGAACCTGTGTGCTGTTTTGATTGCATTGTTTGTTCTGAGGGGGAGATCAGCAATAAAACGGGTTGGTTTTAACTTTAAAAATTGCAATTTTCAAACATAATATTAACATATAGAGTATCTCAGGTCTGTTCCTTTTTTCATAGATGCCATGGGGTGCACCAGCTGTCCTGAGGACTTCTGGTCCAGCCCCCAGCGTGATCACTGTGTTCCTAAGAAAACAGAGTTTCTCTCCTACCATGAGCCTCTGGGTATCGGCTTGACAGCTGCCTCCTTGCTGGGCACATGTATGTGTGCTGTTGTCCTGGGCATCTTTATCTATCATCGTAGCACACCCATAGTACGTGCCAACAATTCAGAACTGAGTTTCCAGTTACTGTTGTCTCTTAAGTTATGTTTCCTCTGCTCACTGCTGTTTATTGGTCGTCCCAGGCTGTGGACATGCCAGTTGAGACATGCAGCATTTGGAATCAGCTTTGTGCTTTGTATCTCATGTATTCTGGTAAAAACCATGGTGGTTCTGGCTGTGTTCAAGGCCTCTAAGCCAGGAGGGGGAGCTAGCCTGAAGTGGTTTGGTGTTTTGCAGCAGAGAGGAACAGTTATTGTTCTCACTTCTATTCAAGCAGCAGTCTGCACTGCCTGGATTGTATCTGCCTCCCCAACTCCTTATAAAAACACTCAGTACTATAATGATAAGATTGTTTATGAGTGTGCAGTTGGGTCCACAGTTGGTTTTGCTGTGTTACTGGGCTATATTGGCACATTGGCTTCCCTCAGTTTTCTGATTGCATTTATAGCGAGGAATCTTCCAGATAGTTTCAATGAGGCCAAACTTATTACCTTCAGCATGCTGATCTTCTGTGCTGTGTGGGTGGCCTTTGTCCCTGCTTATATCAGCTCACCAGGCAAATATGCAGATGCAGTGGAGGTATTTGCCATCCTGGCCTCCAGTTTTGGTCTCTTGGTGGCACTGTTTGGACCCAAATGTTACATAATCCTGCTGAGACCAGAGAGGAACACAAAGAAGGCAATCATGGGTCGGGAAATCCAGGCCTAGTATCTGCACTTATCTTCTTGAGACAGAATGAAACCTTTTTCAATGAACAGTACAAAAAATGTCAATTTGACTCATTTCAACTTCATTATTTTGCTTCACTTACATCACGCATGTTCAATTATGTCAGATATGTAATGTACATCGGAAGCTTGTGTCACATAGGTAACTTCTGTCATGTACATGACCTAAAGGACTTCACCCATAAGAATGTGACATAAATATGAAATGTCCCACTGCTTAGAAAAAGTAATTCTACAGTATCTTATATGACAATCGGATTGGTTTTCGTTGGTGCCATTAAAGACTTGTGTTTAACATGGTTTCACTTGCATCCACAATGCTCAGACCACTTATATAACATCAGCTGATGGTATATCCTTTTGCTACTTTTAATGCCATGTATTTTAGAAGTACACCTGACTGGAAATGATTGTCAGAAGTATAGAGTTGTACGGGATTTGCCAAAGAAGAGGTGTGTCTAAAGGAACAGATATGTGTTATCACGCTAATTTATGTTACAGTCCTGTTGTAAAGTGTAGCAACTTAGCCTCTAAGAAAGTCTAACAGGTAACAAATCATATAATACACGTAAATTTGTGAATCCAGGAGGACAACTGAGCAAGCCGAGGAATCACCAAGTGGCGCCCGGGCCACACAACCTTCTCTCCACCATGGTGACCTGGAAGAGGGGAGAACATACAACATAATTTGCGGTCAAAAAGAAGACATTAGAATGAAGATGCATCAAACTTTATTTGTCAGTATGTGAGGCAGCGGGAACCAGGAGAGATGGATGTTCCCAGGGACCCGTGGTCCTTTAGTTAAAAGCCTGAATGAAAAGAGAGGAGGAGGACGAGGAGGAGGAGGAGGAGGAGGAACAGTGAGACAGTAACACAGCTTACAGTTTGTGGGAATAGTAAACAAAAAATTGAGAGATGCAGTACTAATCAGAATAAAAAGATTGTTTCATGTCAGTAGGACAATGTTATTTCTAATAATATAGGTAAGAGACCCAACCACTGAAGGAGCTAGCAGATTAAGTCAATGACAAATCAAGATTAAGTCAAAGATGTACATTTTGATTTATTTTAGTTTTAAAGGCCTCAGTAGAGCCAAATTGTCTGATGTCAGCTGGGAGGTTATTCCAGAGAAAAGGGGCAAGATAGGAAAAAGTCTTTTAACCTTGGAATTGTCAGTAACCCTGAATTCTGAGAGCATAATGCCAGAGACTGAATAAAGTGATCAGACATGTACGATTGGGTAAGGCCATGTACAGTTTTGTATGTCAACAGCAGCACCCTAAAGTCTGATCTGATCATGAATTAGGAGCCAATGCAGTGAGGCAAGGTTTGATGTAATATGATCAACATTTCTTGTACGTGTTTAGACGAGCTGCAGCATTCGGAACCATTTAAACTTTTAGTAGTCTCAGGCAGTAGACCACCGTTAAATATTTACAATAATCCAGTCAAGGCATGAATCAGGATTTCTGCATCAGTTGTGGACATGAAGGACCTAATTTGAGCTATGTTGCGCAGGTGGCAAAAAGTGATCTCGGTAATTTCTTTCAAGTGCTGGTCAAAGGAGAGGGTAGAATCAAATGTAACACTATGGTTGTTGACAGTTGAACTTTGAGAAATAACACAGTTGTCAAGAGTTACCTTC
Source organism: Diplodus sargus (assembly GCA_903131615.1). Classification (NCBI taxonomy): domain Eukaryota; kingdom Metazoa; phylum Chordata; class Actinopteri; order Spariformes; family Sparidae; genus Diplodus; species Diplodus sargus. Next base: position 12,336,618 of record CAEMYA010000018.1, read on the forward strand.
ACCTGATCAAAGTGGTGTTTCTGTCATGTGAGACCAATGACCAACCATCCAAATTCAGGAGCAGGATGTTTTCTGACATCCATTTCTTCATTGCATACAAGCAGGTCTCTAATTTTGTGATTTTAAAGAGTTTTCATCAGCTCTTGTGGGCACATACAGCTGAGTATCGTCCGCATAGCAGTGGTGATGTATTCCATAACTGTGAATAACATGGCCATGAGACTCCATACTTTACATCATGTAGTGCTTCATGCAACATAAATAGAGAGTTTGGGGTTAAATTTGGCTATCAATAATTAATTGTTATCAGCAATAATTATAATAAATTATAAGATCCAATTTTCATAAGATCACCCTTGAAGAAGGCAAAAGAGCCAATTCACCAAATCAGTACCTAAACAAAAAAAACCAAAGCACTTAATTGTCAGTTTGTAACTTCGATTAATAATTAATTTAATAACCACAACCAAAATTACCATAACAGCCCGTAATGGTCGAAGGATTTTGGAGTCCCTGACAGAGTAGAGGTTGGCACATTCACTCTTGTACAATATTAAATAGACAGCGTAAAGGTTCAAAAGTATTTGAATTAACACAAAGGTGAAAAAAAATTGAAGAGTTGGACTCAAGTCCAAGATAGTGGATCACCATTTGTTTCACTGATAGAAGAGTAAGAGACAGTGGTGGTGCTCACATGTCACATCATGTGCTCACTGATATCCCATGGAGGTGTGATATGCACCAGGCTGAAGGAGTGTGTGTGTGTGTGTGTGTTGCCAAGTTAGAGAAGATGGTTAGTTGCTTCCAAGTCCCTGAGTCTGTGTGAAGCATAATTCAAGTAACATCAAATTAGCCGTGTAGGAAAGCTACCTATAACCTGACCAATAACACGCAAACAGTGAACAAACTCATAGATTGAACACGTGCATTACATCAGCCAGAGTTAAAAAGTCCTGTGCTTAGCCATGCTACGCTATGTTGTGTGCTATCGAGACCCAGTTCAACATTACCAGTCTTTGAGAAAAAGTTGTTGGCTGTTCCTTGGCTGATGAGCCAAGCAGGAGAAAGTTGTGATTCCAATGTTGAACTATGCTGTTGCTGTGCAAGGTCTGATAAAAGACAGCAGGAGGAGAAAACTGGTTGCTCCTTTCCTTTGCAAAGACAGCAGCTTGGTGCTCACTTGCTTCTTGTTCATAGTCCATTTTGAAATCCACACTGCCAAACTGACTTTCAAGTCAGTGTCACTGCATGCCGTGATTTATGGTAACAAATACAGCACTGCGAGCCAGTAACGAAAGCAACAAGGTAGAGTTTGAGTCCATAGTCAGTAAAATGTCATTGACCACTTTAGTAAGTGTGGTTTCAGTGGAATGACAGGCTGATTGAAAAGGTTTCAGAAGAGTATTATGAAGTAGGTATGAAAGTTGCTGGGAGACAACTCTTCCCAATACTTTAGAGAAGAAGGGAAGGTTGGATACTGGTCGATAATTATTTAGAAGCCCTGGTTCTGTAACAAGTTGCTTTTGTAACGCATTACCCCTGACATTGTTGTTTGGTGTCATGAAGGTGACAAAAATAAAATAGATGGGAAGACATTGTGTTTCACAACTTGTCTCAGTATGCTCAAAATCAATCTAAAAATAAAATAATTCCAGGCCCTGCCCCTACTCTTGCTTATAGCCCATTGGATGGTGTTAAAGATTAAACAATGCTGCAAGTCAATAAAGGAGAATGACAGCAATAAAACTGTCTGGGCTCGGAAAAGGGATGAACAGGAGGAAAGTCATGTGGGGATTTTTAGATATCAAATTGCTTCTGCTCATGTATTTCCTCTCTGTTGTGTCCTCCTCTCTTTATTCTTCCTCCTGCCGGTTACAGGGACGGTTTCACCTAAATGAGATGCACAAGGCTGGAGATGTGGTTCTAGGTGGGATATTTCGGATCCACTTCTTCTCTGTCTTTCCTGACTTATCTTTTACCTCAGACCCACAACAGCCTACCTGCCATGGGTGAGTCTGTCAGGGAAGTGGCAAAAGCAAAAAATGGAGAAAATCAATTCCATGAGTCATATGTATCTCTGTTAATTTTCCTAGTTGTATCTATTTAGTTGTAAGTAATTGTTGATAGTCAACTGACATAATTGTTTGTAAAATGTGTACTATTGCAATGTGTCCATGTTGTCTCAGTTATGTATGTTGTATTTTTCAATAATAAACAGTGGTATTTGTGTTAGTTTTGATGTTGTAGGATTTAGGAGGGTCCAGACCATGGCATTTGCAATTGATGAGATTAACAAAAACACCAACCTGCTACCTAATGTGACTCTGGGATACAGTCTTTACGATAACTGTGTGAAACTGGGGATTGCATTTCGTGCAGGATTATCCACAGTGAGTGGTCAAGAAGAGCAGATTATATTAGATGAGACCTGTGCAGGAACCCCTCCAGTCATAGGGATTGTTGGTGATGCTTTTTCTACACATTCTATTGCCATCTCCTCTGTTTTAGGTTTGTACAGGGTACCTATGGTAAGTTTTCCAATTTGCCTCTTGGTAATTCCGTTTGATCATTTTGATGTGATCTCAGATTTAATGTCACTTGTACACATAGAGTAACCATCAAATATAAAAAGAGCAGGAAAAGCTTTGAATGTTTTCAGGCTATACAGTCTGTGTCTTTCACAGGTGAGTCACGCTGCCACATGTTCTTGTCTGAGTGACCGGCAGAAGTTCCCATCCTTCTTTAGGACGATCCCAAGTGATGCTTTCCAGGTGAGCATCCATCAGCTAAATGAAAATGCATAAAAGGATATGTAGTTAAACATGTGCAAGACAGAACTTGTGTACACTGCAAAAACAGTGATATTCCTTGAAATGCATTAACTAAATATTATCCAAAGTGAATGCTTTTTAGCATGTTTTCCACAGAAAAGATTATTTCAGCTCGCAAATTAATCTCTTTATTAACTCAGGTACGGGCTATGATTCAGATCCTGAAGCGTTTTGGTTGGACTTGGGCAGGTCTGCTGGTCAGTGATGATGATTATGGACTCCATGCTGCTCGATCCTTCCAATCTCACCTGGCACACTCTGGTGGAGGTTGTCTTGCCTACTTAGAGGTGTTGCCTTGGGGCAGTGACCCAGATGAACTAATGAGGATTGTTGATTTGATGAAGAAATCCACAGCTCGTGTGGTCATTGTGTTTGCACATGAGAGTTACATGATGAACCTCATGGAAGAGGTTAGGCTTTAACTACAACTTTAAGTTATACGTCTTATTTTTTTATTTATCAAACTGAAAGATTTAAGTTGTAATGACAAATTGGCCTGTGACAAATATATATTATTTTAATACGTAACACTTCATATTTGTTCAATGCCCCGTTGGCAGGGTACAACCAGTTAGACAGAAAAATTACTTAACACTTGGTTATGATATTTTTCGCTTTGTTCATAATATTGGAAACAAAGGATTGCATCTATGTATGAACAACTAAGACAAGACAACAGTTGCTTGTAAAATGTGTAAAACACTTTTGTAACATGGCATTATGGAGTTACATATTTTATTTGACACACAGGTGGTGAGGCAGAATGTGACAGGCCTGCAGTGGATGGCCAGTGAAGCCTGGACAGCTGCTACTGTCCTCCAGACCCCTGACCTCATGTCGTACCTGGCTGGCACACTTGGCATTGCCATACGTCGAGGAGAAATACCAGGCTTCAGGGAATTCCTCCTACAAACACATCCTGACCTACACCATAACAACAGCTATGGAAATAGCATAGTGAGACTTTTACTGTGCAATCTGATCTGGTAATTGCAGGAAAATATATAGTCATCATTTGTAAGACTGTTTTGAACATATTTCAGGTAGGCCAATTTTGGGAATTCACATTTCAATGTAGATTCACACCACCTCCAGCAGGTTGGGTAGAGGCTGGGGGAGCATTATGCACTGGACAGGAAAAGCTAGAGGATGTGGAGACTGAGTTGTTGGACGTTTCCAATCTCAGGCTAGAGTATAACGTGTACAAGGCTGTGTATGCTCTGGCATATGCCCTTGATGACATGCTGCAGTGTGAGCCAGGGAGAGGGCCTTTCAGCGGGCACAGCTGTGGCAATTTGAAAGAACTGGAGCCATGGCAGGTGTGATATCACTTTACACTCCATTTGTCATTTGACTAAATCATATGGTTTAATGTTTCATGCAAAGTGGTACTACTAATTGTAATGTGCTGGACAACGACTGAGAGTGTTTTGGTATGTTCACTAGTGTAGTCTGATAATAACATTCTAGATACTAACATGTTTACCATTATCATAGTGCATTACAGGATGTTGTCTCCTAGAATAAGTTAGGAATGAATAAAACAAATACAGGATAAGGCATCCCAAAAATTGTTGTAGGTCTCTAAGGTTTCAACTGTCCTCTTTTATTTTTTTGTGTCTCTTTATAGCTAGTGTATTACTTGGAAAAGGTCAACTTCACGACAACATTTGGTGATCAAGTGTCATTTGATGAGAATGGTGATGCCTTACCAATCTACGATATCATGAACTGGCTGTGGCTCCCTGATGGAAGACCTAAAGTTCAGAATGTGGGTGAGTTTAAGAGGTCGGCCTCCAAAGGTGAAGAACTCACAATTGATGAAGACAAAATCTTCTGGAACTTTGAATCAAAAAAGGTTATATCTGATTTTTCAGATACACCATGAATAACTCAGTATTGCAGTGTAAAGTAACCGAGAAGAAACAGTACATATTTTTCTCCCTATAGCCACCTCGCTCAATATGCAGTGAAAGCTGTCCTCCAGGTACCCGCATGGCCAGAAAGAAAGGGGAACCTGTGTGCTGTTTTGACTGCATTCCTTGTTCTGAGGGGGAGATCAGCAATAAAACTGGTTGTTGTTTTTTTTTTACTTTAAAGATGATATTATGTCTCAAAATTACAAACATAAAGAAAATATAAGGTCTTCTCCCTTTTTTCATAGATGCCATGGAGTGCACCAGTTGTCCTGAGCATTCTTGGTCCAGCCCCCAGCGTGATCACTGTGTTCCTAAGAAAACAGAGTTTCTCTCCTACCATGAGCCTCTGGGTATCGGCTTAACAGCTGCCTCCTTGCTGGGCACATGTATGTGTGCTGTTGTCCTGGGCATATTTATCCATCATCGTAGCACACCTATAGTACGTGCCAACAATTCAGAACTGAGTTTCCAGTTACTGTTGTCTCTTAAGTTATGTTTCCTCTGCTCACTGCTTTTTATCGGTCGTCCCAGACTGTGGACATGCCAGCTGAGACATGCAACATTTGGGATCAGCTTTGTGCTTTGTGTCTCATGTATTCTGGTAAAAACCATGGTGGTTCTGGCTGTGTTCAAGGCCTCCAAGCCAGGAGGGGGAGCTAGCCTTAAGTGGTTTGGTGTTTTGCAGCAGAGAGGAACAGTTATTGCTCTCACTTCTATTCAAGCAGCAGTCTGCACTGCCTGGATTTTATCTGCCTCCCCAACTCCTTATAAAAACGCTCAATACCACAATGACAAGATTGTTTATGAGTGTGCAGTTGGGTCCACAGTTGGCTTTGCAGTGTTACTGGGCTATATTGGCTCATTGGCTTCCCTCAGTTTTCTGATTGCATTTATATCAAGGAATCTTCCAGATAGTTTCAATGAGGCCAAACTCATCACTTTCAGCATGCTGATCTTCTGCGCTGTATGGGTGGCCTTTGTCCCTGCTTATATTAGCTCACCAGGCAAATATGCAGATGCAGTGGAGGTATTTGCCATACTAGCCTCAAGTTTTGGTCTTTTGATGGCACTTTTTGGACCAAAATGTTACATAATCCTGCTGAGACCAGAGAGGAACACAAAGAAAGCAATCATGGGCCGGGAAATCAAGGCTTAGTAACTGCTCTTATCTTCATGAGACAGAATGATTACTTTTTCTATATACAATAAAAAAACTGCAAACTTCGCTTATTTTAACTCAATCATCTTAATCACTTAAAAATGTATCACTGCTTAGAAAAAGTATTTCTACAGCATCTTATATTATAATCAATGGGCTTCATTGGTGTAATTAAAGACTGTTTCACATAGTTTCACTTTCTTGCAGGGTCGTATGTTGTTCATTATGATAAAACTATGCCCTACGTCAAACCACATTGGTCAGCATTTGGATACTACTCCACACATCCCTCGTAGGCTGATGTTCTCCACAGTTTTCAGGAGTTCTTAGGTTTCCACATATTGCCATATGTATCCATAATGCATAGACCATGGGTCTCTGGCCCCCACCTTGATGTGAAAGTTTAATGTTAATGCAGCCCGCGAGTTTAATGTGAATGGCACTTTGCCGTGTTGTGTGTGGAAGGTCCCTTTGTTGTGCGAGCTGGTCTTGAACGAACTTACCAATCACAGTGGGGTATGGCTCTAGGCCAACATTTCACAACAACTACGGCGGCACCCAAATAACATCACATAGCCATAATAGAGTTATTACTTCTTATTGTGTTTGAAATGAGCATGTTTGACTTCGATGTGGATGAAGTCAATGTTACCGGCATTGGATTCGGCATCATGCGGATTGTATTTTGTTCTTCCATCTGTTGAAATGGGCTGATTTGTTTGGAGGTTGACAGCAATATGATAGCCACTACCTGTGTGCATGATTTGTTATCATGACGAATCTGCAAATTAAAAATCAGATTAAAGGCCAACAGTGATGTTCCGCTCACAATGTCACCGAGGGGAGTGGACCGCCAACGGGGCCACTCAGCCAGTTCCTGCCCACCGTCCTGCGTTGGGGCCGATGGTCGAGGCTAGGCTGGAGCCTCATCAGGGGTCTACCAGCCTCGGTGATGTAGTCAATGGAACATCGGTGTTGGCTAGGACGCATGTCGCCGCTAGATTCGCAGTGCCCGCTGCATCCATGGAGTTATTATAGAAAATAATAGGCAGTAAATAACACCTCTATGGCTGCATCCCATGGTTTGTATATAATGATGATATAATGATGTCCCACTGTCATGCACTCTACGCTTGCTCTGCAATGATGTTACGTTCACAGAGAAATCGTTTGAAAAAATCTTTTGGTGAATGGAATGTGCTGAATCATTTGTGGAAAAATATTTGTTCAAAACATTTTACTCCATGGTAAATGCCTCACACAATAAACATTACAGAGATATTTCTATATGATATTTGTTTCACATTATAATAATTGCAAATAACAATGAATAAAACTAATCATAAATAACAAT
>CAEMYA010000018.1:12348149-12363828 GCA_903131615.1 Diplodus sargus
GGAGCGTGACACTGAGGGTCCCTGGTGAAGCCGGCTGGTGGCAGAGGTGCAGGAGGCTGGGTTGTGGTAGGCCACAGGAAATCTAGGAGTAAGGTGATGACTGGAGGAAGCACAATTAAATAATTATCTGGGGATAACGAGAAAATAAATAAACTAAAGGCCATTGTATTCTCGCCAGCAACTCCACAGCACCTCTGAAAGACCAAAAAAGCCACAAAAAATAGTCCAAATATAACATAGGCTCAGAAATATGAAACACAGTAGACCTATACCTTCAATAATGTAGGCAATAATTAGGGTTCATTGTTAGGCCTACAAAATACAGCTCATTTCAGTCACACAGTCTCATTTTTTTCTTTTTCGGTAACAGAAGTTCGCGGTCATGTGCAGTTTGAATGGATTCTTAATGAAAAAAAAACACTTGGTTCAATGTAGTTGTTAACAGAGATTGTCACGCATTATGTGACAATTCTTTGGATATAGATGACTAACAATTATTACACATTACAGTATGTTACTTCCTAACCGCTAAAAGAAATATATAACTGTTATACGTTGGCTTTGAAATGCCCCCTACACTCTTCCCTGTTGTCATGAAAAGGACAGTACAACGAAAAATTGATGGGAAGAGATATGGGTCCACCACTTTTTTAGTATGCTCAAAATCAATCTTAAATTAGAATAATTCTAGGCCCTGCCCCTACTCTTGCTTATAGCCCATTGGGTGGTGTTTCAGATTAAACAGTGCTGCAAGTCAATAAAGGAGGTTGACGGTAATAAAGCTGACTGGGCTTAGCAGAGGGATCAACAGGAGGAAAGACATGAGGGGATTTTTAGATATTAAATTGCCCTCACTCATGTATTTCATGTTGCTGTATTCCTACTTCTCTTCTGTTGTGTCCTCCCCTCTTTATTCCTCCTCCTGCCGGTTACAGGGACGGTTTTATCTAAATGAGATGCACAAGGCTGGAGATGTGGTTTTAGGTGGTATATTTCAGGTCCATTTCTTCTCTGTGTTTCCTGACCTGTCTTTTACCTCAGAGCCACCACAGCCTACTTGCCATGGGTGAGTCTTTCAGGGAAGCAGCAAAAGCAAGAACTGAGAAGAAGAAGATCAATTATATGAGTCATGTGTATTTCTGCAAATCAAAAATTACTCTTGAAGAATGAGATTATGTCATCTTAAACATGTTCTTAAATCTATTTGATTATTATAAGTAATTGATTATATTCAACTGCCATAATTGTTTGCAAAATGTCTGCTTGTGCAATGTTCATATTTTCATAGTTATTGTATGTTGCATTTTTCTATAGTTAATAGTGGTATTTGTGTTAGTTTTGATGTTGTAGGATTTAGGAGGGTCCAGACCATGGCCTTTGCTATTGATGAGATCAACAGAAACTCCAACCTGCTACCTAATGTGACTCTGGGATACAGTCTTTACGATCACTGTGTGAAACTGGGGATTTCATTTCGTGCAGGCTTATCCTCAGTCAGTGGTCAAGAGGAGCAGTTTATATTAGATGAGACGTGTGCAGGAACCCCTCCAGTCATAGGGATTGTGGGTGATTCTTCTTCTACACATTGTATTGCCATCTCCTCTGTTTTAGGTTTGTACAGAGTACCAATGGTAAGTTTACCAATTTGCCTTCTATGAATTGTCTTGAATCATTTTGATGTGATCTCAGATTTAATGTCACTTGTAAACTTGAAACTGAGTTACCGTTACAGATTAAATTAGCCGGAAAAAGCTTGGAATGTTTTCAGGTTGTACAGTCTGTGTCTTTTACAGGTGAGCTATTTTGCCACATGTTCCTGTCTGAGTGACCGACAAAAGTTTCCATCTTTCTTTAGGACGATCCCAAGTGATGCTTTCCAGGTGAGCATCCATCAGCAAAATGAAAATGCATGAAAAGGATGTGCAGTAAAACATTCACAAGGAAGACACTGCAAAAACTGTTGCATTCCTTGAAATGCAGTTACTTACTATGTGAAACCTTTTTAGCATGTAATCTCTGTATTCACTCAGGTGCAGGCTATGATTCAGATACTGAAGCGTTTTGGCTGGACTTGGGCAGGTCTGCTGGTCAGTGATGATGACTATGGACTCCACGCTGCTCGATCCTTTCAAACTGACCTGGCACACTCTGGTGGAGGTTGTCTTGCCTACTTAGAGGTGTTGCCATGGGACAATGACCCAGATGAACTAAGGAGGATTGTTGATTTGATGAAGAAATCCACAGCTGGTGTGGTCATTGTGTTTGCACATGAGAGTTACATGATTAACCTCATGGAAGAGGTTGGGCTTGAACTACAACTAAAGTTATATGTATTTTTTTACGTTTTATTTATCAAAATGAAAGATTTAAGTAGCAATAACACATTGGCCTGTGACACATATATTTATTTGAATAGGTTACACCTCTTTTTATTCAATGCCCTGTTAGCAGGGTTTTAGAGTACTATCAGTTACTCAGACAAATTACACAAAACTGTCATCATGATGATATGCATTAAGTATGTATGCAATTGCTCATGAATTACAGTGTAAAACATAATATTGCATCTGTGTATGAACAAGTAAGACATCACTTGTGTGTACTGTGTACAATTCAGAAGAAGAGTCATTAATTTAGTGACATGGCATTATGGCGTTATTATACTTTATTTGATACGCAGGTGTTGAGGCAGAATGTGACAGGCCTGCAGTGGATGGCCAGTGAAGCCTGGACAGCTTCTACTGTCCTCCAGACCCCTGACCTAATGCCTTACCTGGCTGGGACACTGGGTATTGCCATCCGTCGAGGAGAAATACCAGGCTTCAGGGAATTCCTTCTACAAATGCTTCCTGACCTACACCATAACAGCAGTTATGGAAACAGTATGGTGAGAGTTGAACTCTGCAATCTGATCTGGTTATTGCAGAAATAATATATAGTCATCATTTTTAAGACTGTTTTGAATATATTTCAGGTAAACCAATTTTGGGAATTCACATTTCAATGTAGATTCACACCACCTCCAGAAGGTTGGGTGGAGGCCGAGGGAACATTTTGTACTGGACAGGAAAAGCTAGAGGATGTGGAGACTGAGTTGTTGGATGTTTCCAATCTCAGGCCTGAGTACAATGTGTACAAGGCTGTGTATGCTCTGGCCTACGCCCTTGATGACATGCTGCGGTGTGAGCCAGGGAGAGGGCCTTTCAGTGGGCACAGCTGTGGTAGTTTGAAAGAACTGGAGCCATGGCAGGTGTGATATCACTTTACACTCCATCTGTTATATGACTAAATCATATAGTGTAGTGTTTCTTGCAAAGTGGTACCACTAATTGTAATGTGCTGAACAAAAAGCGAGAGGAAGTTACCTGCAACTGGGTGATGGCAGTGGTTAATATTATCAGCTCAGTGATAGGCTTTTGTTTTGATATGTTCTTAAGTGTTGTATACAGTTTCATAATTGAATTCTGGGTGCCCCCATGTTTAACATGATAACACAGAAATATGTTACCCTCAACAGCCTAGCCAACCAGTGACAGTATATGGGTTGGAAATAGCAATTACTTAAAGCCAACTGCTTGAATAGGTTCGGAAAAAAACTTAAGAAATACCGGAGGGTCAGGCATCAGAATTGCCTTTGGTCTTTGAGATTTAATCTGTCCACTTTGTTTTTTCAACTCTCTATATAGCTAGTGTATTACTTGGAAAAAGTCAACTTCACTACGACATTTGGTGATCAAGTGTCATTTGATGAGAATGGTGATGCCTTAGCAATCTATGATGTCATGAACTGGCTGTGGCTTCCTGATGGAAGGACTGAAGTTCAAAATGTGGGTGAGGTTAAGAGGTCAGCATTCAAAGGTGAAGAACTCACAATTGATGAAGACAAAATCTTCTGGAACTTTGAATCAAAAAAGGTTATGTCAGATTTTTCAGACACACCATGGATAACACATTATAGCAGTGTAAAGTAATGGAGAATAACAGATGCTTATTTTTCTCCGTATAGCCACCCCACTCAGTGTGCAGTGAAAGCTGTCCTCCAGGTACCCGTATGGCCAGAAAGAAAGGGGAACCTGTGTGCTGTTTTGACTGCATCCCTTGTTCTGAGGGAAAGATCAGCAATGAAACTGGTTGGTTTTTAACTTTAAACATTGCAATTTTCAAACATAATATTAACATAGAGTGTATCTCAGGTCTGTTCCTTTTCTCATAGATGCCATGGGGTGCACCAGCTGTCCTGAGGACTTCTGGTCCAGCCCCCAGCGTGACCACTGTGTTCCGAAGAAAACAGAGTTTCTCTCCTACCATGAGCCTCTGGGTATCGGCTTGACAGTTGCCTCCTTGCTGGGCACATGTATGTGTGCTGTTGTCCTGGGCATATTTATATGTCATCGTAGCACACCCATAGTACGTGCCAACAATTCGGAACTGAGTTTCCAGTTACTACTTTCACTTAAGTTATGTTTCCTGTGTTCACTGCTGTTTATTGGTCGCCCCAGACTGTGGACATGCCAGCTGAGACATGCAGCATTTGGTATCAGCTTTGTGCTTTGTGTCTCATGTATTCTGGTAAAAACCATGGTGGTTCTGGCTGTGTTCAAGGCCTCCAAGCCAGGAGGTGGAGACAGTCTGAAGTGGTTTGGTGTTTTGCAGCAGAGAGGAACAGTTATTGCTCTCACTTCTGTTCAGGCAGCGATCTGCACTGCCTGGATTGTATCTGCCTCCCCAACTCCTTATAAAAACACTCAATACTACATTGACAAGATAGTTTATGAGTGTGCAGTTGGGTCCACAGTTGGCTTTGCAGTCTTACTGGGCTATATTGGCTCATTGGCTTCCCTCAGTTTTCTGATTGCATTTATATCAAGGAATCTTCCAGATAGTTTCAATGAGGCCAAGCTCATCACTTTCAGCATGCTGATCTTCTGTGCTGTGTGGGTGGCCTTTGTCCCTGCTTATGTCAGCTCCCCAGGCAAATATGCAGATGCAGTGGAGGTCTTTGCCATCCTGGCCTCCAGTTTTGGCGTCTTGCTGGCACTGTTTGGACCCAAATGTTACATAATCCTGCTGAGACCAGAGAGGAACACGAAGAAAGCAATCATGGGTCGAGATACAAGCAAGTCATAAGAACTGCATTTAATTACAAGAGACAGGAACAGCACTCCTTCTGTATACACTACAGATGTTGTGGCAATGACTTGAAATGGCACTGTCACAATGTTAGCGTGCGCTGCTTTACACCATAGAACTAGAGTAACGATGTATAACCTTTGCTATATTTAATAATTCATTCATGCTGAAATGACTCAATGACTTCACTTTTATATCTGAGGAGTAGCTGTGCAGATGGATGAAATGTTTCTCGTTCAAGAAAGACTTAAGTGACAGGACAAAAATTTCTTTCACCAGCATTCAAATTTTGATCTGAAATTCTACTGTCAGCTGCTGATGAAGTGAATGAAGTGAATTAGATCATCATCAAACGGTCTGCTGGAATATTATGAGGTTCTTGGATCTCAACTCAGACCACTGCCAGATTTTGACTCCAACCTCATCACTTTCAGCATGCCGATATTCTGTGCTGTGTGGGTGGCCTTTGTCCCTGCTTATGTCAGCTCACCAGGCAAATATGCAGATGCAGTGGAGGTATTTGCCATACTGGCCTCCAGTTTTGGTCTCTTGGTGGCACTGTTTAGACCAAAATGTTACAGAGTTCTGCTGAGACCAGAGAGAAACACAAAGAAAGCAATAATGGGTCAGGAAATCCAGGCCTCGTTACTGTACTTAACTTCATTCACTTTTTTCTATATATGATTAAAAAAAATATATGAAAACTTCACTTATTTTAACTTTGTCATGTAAGTTTTACATCACATGTTCTGCAATCCTGGCGAAGGTATGTAGGTAACTTATGTTATATACATGACGTAAAGGATTTTGCCTACAACAATATGAAATTAATATGAAATGTCTCACTGCTTGGATAAAGTGATTCTACAGTGTCTTATATTAAGATGGATAGGTTTTCATTGGTATTAATTTAAGATTGTTGTGTTTAACATAGTTTCACTTGCTTGCAGGGTCATTTGTTTCTCAAATAATAAAACTGTTCCCTAAGTCAAACCACATCGGTCCACATCTGGTTACTACTTTTACATATCCCTCCACAGTTTTGTGGAGTATGTAGGTACTAACATATAGCCACTTGCATTCACAATGCTCAGACCACTTGCATACATCCGTTGATGCTATATATTCTTGCCACCTTTCATGCCATGTAATTTAGATCTACATTTGACTGGAAATGCTTGTCAGAAGTTTAAAATTGTGCTGGACCAGCCAAATAAGGTGTGTCTCAATTAGCAAATATGTGATATTTCTCTAATATATAGTACAGTTCTGTTGTAAGGTTTTGCAAATTAGTTCTAAGAAAGTCTAATAATGGCTGAACATGTAAAGACATTAAGATTTTTTTATATATATATATATTGTGGTACCATTCTGCTGTAATGTGTTTCAAATGAACCTCAAAGAAAGGCTCATAAGGGTCTAACAGGAAGCAAATATATGTGTCCTTTGTTTTATTTTACGGTACTGTTCTATTGCAATGTGTAAAGTATAAGCGTCTACCAGGTAGGAGATAAAGATTGTTTTTTATTCATTTATTTTGCAGTCCAATTCTGTTGTGATGTTTTGCAGTAACCTCCAAAGGTGTCTATACAGGTGTTAATACCTTAAAATATCTTCCATAGCCTAATGTTACTGATTTATAATATAGTCTTGAATCAAACAGACAGTGCAAAGACAAAATGGATTGGATGACATACTGTTTCACAAAATGTCTTTATGTGGTCTAAATCAATCTTAAATTAAATTGATTTAATTATTTGAATCCCTGGCCCTACCTTTGCTTATACCCTGTTGGGTGTTGTGAAAGATTAAGCAGTGCTGCAATACAGTAGGTTACTCTGTTAGCTCTAAAAGAAATATATTACTGTAACGCTTTGCTTTTGAAACGCGTTAGCCACAACACTGTTGTCTGTTGTCATGAAAAGTGCACAGTAAAATACATGGCCAGGCAAAATGTTCCACCTCTTGTCTTAGTATGATCAAAATCAATCTGAAAATAGAAGTAATTCCAGGCCTTGCACTGACTCAAGCTTATAGCCCATTGGGTGGTTCTTATTATTAAACAAGGCTGCAAGTCAATAAAAGAGGCTGACAGTAATAAAACTGACTGGGCTCAGAAAAGGGATGAACAGGAGGAAAGTCATGTGGGGATTTTTGGTCCCGCTTGTGTATTTCATGTTGTTGTATTCCTACTTCTCTTCTGCTGTGTCCTCCCCTCTTTATTCCTCCTCCTGCCAGTTACAGGGACAGTTTCATCTTAGTGGGATGCACAAAGCTGGAGATGTGGTTCTAGGTGGTATGTTTGAGATCCACTTCTTCTCTGTGTTTCCTGACCTGTCTTTTACTTCAGAGCCACAACAGCCGACCTGCTATGGGTGAGTTTGTCAGGGAAGCAGCAAATACTTGAAGCTTGGGAAAATCTGTTGCATTTGTAAAAAGGTTTTCTGCAAATTAAACATTCATCTGGAAGAATGAGATTTAGCATTTATTCTTTTTTAAAGAAATTACTTTTTTTAGTAGTGTTAAGTATTTTGATAACCATTAAGATTCAACTGGCTTAGTTGTTTTCAACAGCTCTAGCTGTCAGATGTTTCATGTAATTCTCTTTTGTTAACATTGCCATATGTATTTTTTTCTTAGTTTTGACATTCCTGGGTTCAGGGCTGCCATGACTATGGCCTTTGCAATTGATGAGATCAACAGAAACGCCAACCTGCTACCTAATGTGACTCTGGGATACAGTCTTTACGATAACTGTGTCAAACTACAGATAGGATTTCGTGCAGCAATGTCCCTCGTCAGTGGTCAAGAACAGCAGTTCATATTAGATGAGACCTGTGTGGGAACCCCTCCAGTCATAGGGATTGTGGGTGATTCTTCTTCTACAAGTTCTATTGCAATCTCCTCTGTCATAGGTTCATACAGAGTACCTATGGTAAGTTTGCCAATTTGCCATCTAATATTTTTTGTGGATCATTTTGATTTGATTTCAAATGTAATGTCTGTTTTAAACATGCCTACAACATTTAAAAATGAAATAGCTGGAAAAGGCTTTGAATGTTTTTTAGGATGTACAGTGTGTGTCTTTCACAGGTGAGTTATTTTGCCACATGTTCCTGTCTGAGTGACCGGCAGAAGTTTCCATCCTTCTTTCGAACGATCCCAAGTGATGCTTTCCAGGTGACAATCCATCAGCAAAATAAATGTGCATAAAAAAGTTGCTCAAAAAGAACATCCCTTCAATGCATCAAAATTATAATATTTGAAAAGCAAAATTTTTGCATAATTTATTGAGAAACTTGTTTAGCATGTTTTCAAATTTTCTGTGCATTAATCCCTTCACTCTTTACTATTTTAGGTGCGTGCTATGATCCAGATTTTGAACCACTATGACTGGACTTGGGCAGGTCTGCTGGTCAGTGACGATGACTATGGGCTCCACGCTGCTCGATCCTTCCAATCTGACTTTGTTCAGTCTGGCAGAGGTTGTCTGGCCTACGTTGAGATCTTACCCTGGGGAAATGACCCAGCTGAACTAAAGAGGATTGTGGATGTGATGAAGACATCCACAGCTCGTGTGGTCATTGGGTTTGCACATGAGAGTCACATGATTAACCTCATGGAAGAGGTTGGGCTTGACATAAAAACTTCAATATGGCACAATTAAATTCCACAACTTAATGATTTAATTACCATACTGAGAGAATCAGTTTACAGCAACATATCGTATGCATCACTTTGGTAGTAGCACTGTGCAGAATACAGGATTGCACTTGTGTATCAATGACTAAGACAAGCATATAAACTGCATAACATAAGGCATTACAGCAGAATTAATGTATATAGTTGGTTCAATACACAGGTGCTGAGGCAGAATGTAACAGGCTTGCAGTGGATTGCCAGTGAAGCTTGGACAGCAGCTGCTGTGTTTCAGACCTCCCATCTCATACCGTATCTGGCTGGCACATTGGGCATTGCGATCCGTCGAGGAGAAATACCAGGGCTCAGGGAATTCCTGCTACGAATACGTCCTGACCTACACAGCAACAGCTATAGAAACAGCATAGTGAGAGTTTAACTTTATAATGTGATGACAAAATCTAAGAATAATACAATGTTTTTATTTCTGTTTAAATGTGGGTTGCATTGCAGGTGAAACTGTTCTGGGAATACACATTTCAGTGTAGATTTGCACCACCTCCAGCAGGTTGGGTGGAAACTGAAGTGGTATTATGTACAGGACAGGAAGAATTAGAGGATGTGGAGAATGAGTTGCTGGACACTTCAAACCTCAGGCCTGAGTATAATGTGTACAAGGCTGTGTATGCACTGGCCTATGCCCTTGATGATATGCTGCAGTGTGAGCCAGGGAGAGGGCCTTTCAGCAGGCACAGCTGCGCCACTTTGCAAACACTGGAGCCATGGCAGGTGGGGGATAAATTCATAAGGTATAGCAGTGGGTAGTTTTATCTGGTCAGAGACAGCAATATCCTGTCAACAGCATGGACACCCTGAAGCCTTAAGAGGCATATGAGAAAAAAAGATTGTTGTGAAGTCTGAACTACATTGTCTTATCTTCTATATTTAGAACAGGGGAAGAGGGGTTTTGCCAGGATAATTTTTTCTTAATTCCTGAATCCAAGTGGGGGTAAAAGTTTGCTATATGTAAGGAATGTTTTTGTCATTTGTGTTTGATTTTGTAATGCTCATGTTGGCCACAGAAGGTTGAATTGTTCATCGCAAGTTATGTTACTTCATTTTCCTACCTTTCGTTTGGTTGGAAATGTATTTTGATTGATGCTAAAACTCACCTTAAAGAGAAGGTGATTGCCTTCAAAGACAAAAATTGATCACTTACCTCTTAGAGCTTCCACAGATGTGTGACTTCACCTTAAAGGAAAGATTTTGTTGGATGTGTTAATGTATACATATATAAATCTGATAGATACATCTTTTTTAATCTATATTCTATGTGTGAATCTTTTTCTCTCTCCCTTATTCTGACATTCATAGTTAGTGTATTATTTGCAGAAGGTCAACTTCTCCACACCATTTGGTGATCAAGTATCCTTTGATGAAAATGGTGATGCCTTACCAATATATGATGTCATGAACTGGCTGTGGCTCCCTGATGGAAGAACTAAACTGCAGAATGTGGGTGAGGTCAAGAGGTCGGTCTTCAAAGGTGAAGAACTCACAATTGATGAGGAAAAAATCTTCTGGAATTCTGAATCCAAAAAGGTTACTTCTGATTTTTTCGACACGTCATGGATAACTCATTATAGCAGTTTCAAGTAGTGTATAATAACAGATATTTACTTTTCTCCCTATAGCCACCTAGCTCAGTGTGCAGTGAAAGCTGTCCTCCAGGTACCCGCATGGCCAGAAAGAAAGGGGAACCTGTGTGCTGTTTTGACTGCATTTCTTGTTCTGAGGGAAAGATCAATAATGAGACTGGTTGGTATTTAGTTTCCAAAACTGTTGTGTGGAAATATACATATATCTCAAAGCTGTTCCTTTTTTCATAGACTCCATGGAGTGCACCAGCTGTCCTGAGGACTTCTGGTCCAGCCCCCAGCGTGACCACTGTGTTCCTAAGAAAACAGAGTTTCTGTCCTATCATGAGCCTCTGGGTATCTGCTTGACAACAACCTCCTTGCTGGGCACATGTATGTGTGCGGTTGTCCTGGGCATTTTTATCTGTCATCGCAGCACACCCATAGTACGCGCCAACAATTCAGAGCTGAGTTTCCAGCTATTGCTGTCACTTAAGTTATGTTTCCTGTGTTCACTGCTGTTTATCGGTCGTCCCAGACTGTGGACATGCCAGCTGAGACATGCAGCATTTGGGATCAGCTTTGTGCTTTGTGTCTCATGTATTCTGGTAAAAACCATGGTGGTTCTGGCTGTGTTCAAGGCCTCCAAGCCAGGAGGTGGAGACAGTCTGAAGTGGTTTGGTGTTTTGCAGCAAAGAGGGACAGTGATTGCTCTCACTTCTGTTCAGGCAGCAATCTGCAGTGCCTGGATTGTATCTGCCTCCCCAACTCCACATAAGAACACTCAATACTACAATGATAAGATTGTTTATGAGTGTGCAGTTGGGTCCACAGTTGGTTTTGCAGTGTTACTGGGCTACATTGGCTCATTGGCTTCCCTCAGTTTTCTGATTGCATTTATATCAAGGAATCTTCCAGATAGTTTCAATGAGGCCAAGCTCATCACTTTCAGCATGCTGATCTTCTGTGCTGTGTGGGTGGCCTTTGTCCCTGCTTATATAAGCTCACCAGGGAAATATGCAGATGCAGTGGAGGTCTTTGCCATCCTGGCCTCCAGTTTTGGTCTCCTGCTGGCGCTGTTTGGACCCAAATGTTACATAATCCTGCTGAGACCAGAGAGGAACACGAAGAAAGCAATCATGGGTCGAGGTACCAGCAAGTCATAAGAACTGCATCAGCACTTCTTCTGTATACACTACAGATGTACAAGTGAAAATGTATGTTGTGGCAACTACTAGCAATGGCACTGTTACAAGGTTAATGTGCTCTGCTTAACACCATAGAACTATAGTTACAACGTATAGCCTTTGCTATATTTAAAAATCATTCATTGTCAAATAACTCAATGACTGCACTGTTATCTCTGATGAGTGGCTGTGTAGATGGATGAAATGTTTCTCATTCAAGAAAGAGTTCAGTGGCAAGACAATCATTACCAGATTTTTTCAAAATGAGTTCAGACTTTTTCACATACGTCAGAATTCTCAGAAAAAGGTCAGAGCTTAATATGTTTTTACAGCAGCGGTATCCTCTTCCATAGTTTTGTTATTTAAGAAAAGACAATGAAATACGCTATGACTGCATCGTTAATGAACAATACACTACCAGTCGTTTAGAATTGGAGGCAGTTTGGCTGCCACTCAGCTGGGATTCAGTTTCCAGAGATTTTCCAGTTCCAGAGTTAACATGCCCTTTCAAGCCCCATTCATTCAATTTCAGGGTTTCACTACGAGATGGTTTTTCCTTCACACAGAAACATCGGTACATAAACCGCTAAGTGGTGGCCCACAGTAAACTGCAGAATCATCAACTTCAAGGTGATTGCCACCTGTCTAGTCAGTGTCAGTGATTAACATTTTACCCACACATTTCACCTTACCGACCTTAATGCTTAAGAATGATAAACACTCCACCTGAAAGTGTCACATATTTATTGTGCATCAACTCAGTCTAGCTGTTTATTGGAGGTAGGCCATATGTTGTAAACACTTAGCGAGATATTGAAACCTAATGCTCTTTATTTCATGGCTACGCCTTCTTATAATAATATCTATAATCAATATCAGTGTCTGTTTTCTTTTTCAGTTTTTATGTATGCTTTATAAAATGATTTCAGTGAATCCAGATTTGGTTGGTTAGTTAGAGTTTTTAATAATTAAGGGTGATTGCAAGGAGTCATCTAGGAACATTTTCTACAAGGTGAAGGCATTTGTTTTGAAAACCCTTGCATTGTGAAGCAGAAGCTCTATTGACATTTTTAGACACAGTAACGACCATGTGTTGTTTTGATCACACAAATATATTCACATTTTATGATTTCAGGATCAATGAAAATTAACCTGAATGAACAGCAAGTTTCTGAACATGTCTATGTTATTTAGATTTTTTTTATAGATGTTTTATTTATAGTTACCCCCTTCAAGCCAACTGATTCAAATAAACCGACAATATGATACCTAATGAGACCATTAAATGTGTTGAGTAAGTATCTCCATGAGCCCACAAATCATGGCAATAACTATTAATAACTTTAAACAGTTTTTCCTTGTAACACTGTTCCATTCTTGTTCTGTGCAAATTGCAGCACTTTATTCACCTCATATTGTGTTGTGTTTTCTGTTTTTGCATGTATGTTATTATGTTGCAGTACACTGAGCGCTAATGTCCTCTGACACCGATTAACTAATAAACACAAGACAGGAGTACACTTTCATCTACCTTTTTTATTTCTTAAATAACTGCAGTACTGAATACATGTAGTAAATGAATGCACATTGACAAGTCATGTTAATAAATCCCAGCTATCTGGCCATCAAACTTTTCTTAGTGTTTTTCTCAGGCCTCAAAAGAATAATGAAACACTTTGGAGCAAAAATACAGAACAGTAAACCATAGCTGGAGGCCAGAATTGCAAAAATCTCAACAGCGACAACATACTTCCCAGGAGAGCTAACGTAAGCAGGGACAAAGGCCACCCAGACAGCACAGAATATCAGCATGCTGAAGGTGATCATTTTGGCCTCGTTGAAGTTGTCAGGGAGTTTCCGAGCAAGAAAGGCCAAGAGGAGGCAGGTGCAGGCCAGCAGGCCAATGTAGCCCAGAACCAGAGAGAAGCCCACCACAGAGGCCATGGCACACTCCAGGGTGACCTTTGACCCTTGAAAACCCAGATCACGTCGAGGCTCTGGGGGGCTGAGGGACAGCCATATGGCACAGATGATAACCTGAGTTCAATAAAATGCAAACTGAATTTAAAATATAGTACACCAACACTTATGTAAAACTTGCAAAAATCTGTAGTACCTGTATACAAGTGAGAATGCAGACACCTCCTCTCTGTTGACCTTTACCAAACCACTTAATCAAGGCTGCAGCACCGGGCCGAGCTGAGTGAAATGCTGCCAGAACAACTATGGTCTTGACTTTGAGGCACGAAACACAAAGTACAAAGCTGATCCCAAAGGCTGCCTGCTGAAAACGACAGGACCAGACTGATGGACGACCGATGAAGACCAGTGCGCAAAGGAAGCAAAGCTTCAGAGACACAAGAAGCAGGAAGCTCAGTTCTGAATTGTTGGCTCGAACCTGTACAGGAGAATCAGCCACACAAGGAATTATTCAGATTAACTATATATTTTGTTTAGTAATGTAGTAGTCCACTTTAGCTTGTAGAAAGAAGTCCCATGTTAGGGAACTAAATTAAATGGACCTCACTATATCATTAACAAATACAACTGCACAGTTTGTTGTTGTCAGTTCAGTTGATGAAATGTACAGTTTAGTTTTGTTAACATTACTTTGGATTTTTACCATAGGTGTTTGATGATAGCAAATAAACACCACAAACACAGCTGTCGTCGCTGCAGCACCGCACACAGCTGCAGTGGTCAGAGTAATGCCCAAAGTTTCATTAAAGGAAAGAAAGTCCAGCTGACGAGGGACACAGGCTGTTTGTTCAACATTGGACCAGAACTCAGGTGGACAACTCTCACAGTGAAGAGAACCTGAGAGTGAGAAGGGGATAGAGAGGGAAAGAGGAAAAGTGAAATGAGAGGAAAATTAGCTTGAAGCAGGCCAATTCTAAAGTCAGCGTCACTGAATTTGGAATCTTGTACACTTGTTTTTCGTGAAACCTCACCAGTTGTATTGCTAATCTCCCCTTCAGCACATGGGAAACAGTCAAAGCAGCAGAGAGGTTCTCCTTTCCTGTTGGCCTTTCTGGTACCTGGGGGGCAGCTCTCACTGCACACTGAAACAGGAACCTAGACATAAATCCAATTAACATTCTCAATTAGATAATTTTGTGAGTTGACAGAGATATTCATTTCAACAGCAGGTTGACACAATTTTTTGATGTGACTACCTGACTGGTTCCTGTGCTCCACTGAATAGCTGACTCATTAAGGTGGAGGTCAAACCCGTCCACACGACCAATCAACACAAGTTTAAGTGACCCCTTAGGGGTGTTCTGCCAGTTGACGAGGTCGTACTTTGCTGGAATGTCACCACCTTGGAAATAAAACATTTCCCCTTGTGGTGTGGTGAAATTCACTTCGTTCAAACACTGCAACAGCTGAAACCATCAAAATATTGACACACTATGACACAGGGAGTATGATTCTCATGAAAATTTGACAGAACTTTAAAATCATTGGTTATTGAAGAATATATTTCCCTTCTCAGGATGATAACCTCGTTACCTCTCTGGGTTTGATGTGTTTTGGAGAAGAGCAGGTGGAGCTGTTGTTTCCAGGAGGGCTGTCTCTGTTGGGGCAGGAGAGAAGGCTGTGGAGGGCATGGGCTGCAGCATAAACAGCCAGGTACACATTATATGCCACTCTTAGCTGAGAGGTGTCAGTGAAGGGATGCTGCACTCCCTCCAGGGACTCTGTCCCACTGCAGGGTGGTAGAGAAGCTTTCCAAAGAGATCTGTTAACGGGTGTCCTAGGAATATTTAACGGATGGCTAGATTTGAGGGAAGAGGAGAAATATGAAGAGAGAGGTGTGAACCGAGGAGTGCATCCAAACGTATTTTCCCAGAACTCTTTTAAAAACTCATCATCAGGATGATGAATTGGGTGCAAACTTCTGAGATAATTTGCAAATCCAGGTATAGGTGAACTTCGAATGGCCACACCAAGAACACCATTTGCCACTTTAAAAGTGGCAAGATTTTGGAGAAGATTGCCACTGGTGCTCCAAGCCTCACTGGCCAGAAATTGTCTGTCTGTCACCTGGTGAGACATCAAGTTAGAAAAGTTTTTTTTTTTTTT
>CAEMYA010000018.1:12363841-12378452 GCA_903131615.1 Diplodus sargus
TTTTTTTTTTTTTTTTTTTAAAAAGCCACATTATAATAATATCCAGATTGCTTTTTAATAACTCACATTTATCTTGGCTAGCTGCAAGAACAGTTCCCTCACGTCTGTATACCAGCTAAAGACCAGAATTACTCTTGCGTTCGAGGCCTGAATCCTGAGTGCTGCTAGTCTGGCATCACTCACGATGTTTTCCCTTTGGAGAGTCTCCACAAATGCCAAACACACTCCTTTCCCCTGAGTCTCCTTCTGAAATACCTGACATGTACAGTTGTATACAGTTAAGAAGCAAAAAGATTAAATGATTGTATGTTAGTGTATGTTAATATGTTATCATGTATGCCATATCTTTTCTTCTATTTATATTTCTACAACAAATTGGAAACACCTTTACTGCCATGTGGCCATAATCGTTGTTTGCTACCACTGCTCCGATCCAGCTCCAGTTGAAGCGAATGGCAAGGTGGGCAATGGCTCGAGCTTGATAGATATCGCTGGGGATGGTCCTGAAGAAGTTAGGAAACTGGTGCCTGTCACTTAGACATGGGCAGCTCGACAGGTAGCTAATCTAAAAATAATTAAGATAATCAGTTAATTTAATTGAAATAAAAAACAATCTTAAATACAGCAGATGACATCCAGAATGTTTGTCTTCATTCTTAAAAATAGTTTTTTTGTCCTAAGAGTAAAATGAGAGGAAAATTTAAACAGTGCTTTGTATAAAACACAGTGAATTAAAGATGGCAGCATCTACCTGAAAATTAGGATTTAAAAAAAACTACAGTATAGCGTTAATACGGTATGCAAAACATAACTTACTACAGGCACAGAGAGTGGCCCCAGGATTTTGGAGAGTATCTGGCTTGTTATGGATGAAGCGCCACCGATGATCAAGTGAACAGGGTGATCACCTGATGACAGTGTGAAAATGTTGTCACATGACAGACAATTTATACAGAATGTTTTTAAAAAAGAGATCTCTCTTTTACACACAGCTTGCATTTGTTTCACTGTCATAATTTCATTTGGTAAAGGACACAGAATAATACAGATGCACAACAAGCTACCTGAATTACAGCTGGTGCTGTCTCCTCCAACCAGTGACAGTGCTGCCTGGAGGGCCCAAGGTGGTCGACCACAGCTATCAAAGATATGGTACCCCAGCTTCACACCTGGTAGCAGCATAGTACTATTATTGATTTCTTCCACCGCAAACACAGCAGCATGTATATACTGAAGTGGAACACGTTCTAACCTGAGACCACAGGAGAAAAAAAATATGAGAAATATCAGTCAAACTTCTGATTGATTCTATAAAGCCACCAGTGCTTGTTCAGATTTGGAAGTTTATGATGCAAGGATTCAAACTGCCGCTTTTTCTGCATTAACAATTCACAATTAATAGTACAGTTAAGAGTGTTACCCGATGCAAGGTTTGTAGTGTGGCAACTGAGTGAAATTGTGGTCTATAGTTGGAAGTTGGTAATGAAGATTAAAGAGCCCTCCGATCACTACATCTCCATCCTGGAACAGACCCTGGTTGCTGGTTGTACCCCACTGAGAACAAGTCACAGTCTGAACTACTTGCATTCCAACCTGGAGCCCCAGCTGTCTGCCAACAAGCTCTATAAGGAGCAGGGATAGGGGTGAGGAGGGCCACAGAGTGAAGATCCAGGAGAAACAAGACATGGATACAACTGTTCTGCACAGTTTGAATTTTTTTCAAAAAAACAATCTGAAGTTCAAAACATATATTTTCAAACACATAACTTGGGTTAGGCACTGACTAACAAAACCACAACATCCCTCCTCCTTCTCCTCCTTAGAACAGTCCAACTATTAATGTGGGTATTTATAATAAATGCAAGGCCAGGCAAGTTAACAAGATGGCACGTAGACACAACCCCAAATCACTCCTCTCAAGAGTAATGGAAAAACAGCATGGTTACATATGATCATTGTTGTTTAGGTAGGTGGTGGAGATGGCAGGTTTACTTCTTTTTGAAGAGGTATGAGCAAGGCTGGCGTGTAACCATGTTATCAAAACTGCTCTAAACTCTAATCTGACTGTATGACTGCGGTCATTAAATGACATTTAGAAAATACAGTGCGAGTGCAGCGTTGTAGTTGTTGTTAAGATTTCTGCAATGAGAACATGCATATTTAAAGGCATACTAAATTACAAATGATCAAATGTTTGTTCTCTCCAGTTGTATTCACATTACCATTAGAACAGTGGCTTGTATACAGAATCCGGGTATCTTCCCCATTAATAATAAAAATACCAATCATAAAATGTATTTGTACGCTGAGGGTAGGCTACACTCAATTGAATATAGCTTCTTTATACCTAGAGCCTTATATGTGTTTCAGCTTTTTCTTGTTCAAAAAGTGTTGAGTATTTTGACTCGCAGCATGGCAAAATCACAGAATTGACAATACATGTATTGCGTGCCACTGAGATGGTCCATTGAATGGGTCCTGCCCAGATCTACACTGCATATGTTACATGTCATGTACTCACTTTCTTACATAAATATATGCTGAACATATTCGCAACTATAAACATCATCCTCTCTGATGGCTCCTTCACTGACACTACCCAACTCTCGCTCTACACCCTCAGTATCACAACTGAGGTGCCCTTGAGCAAGGCACTCAACCCTGACTGCTCCAGTATGGCTGCTCAGTGGCTGACGGATCAGACTGTGGTTGTACTGGACAGCCTCCAGGTGTGAATGAATAAATAAAGACTTTTTTAAAAAATCATAAAAAAGAGATAGGAACATCTTTCTTAGCTAATGGAAAAAAGAAGATGATTTTGATATTATTAGGGTCCGAAGCCTTCCCTAGCCCCCTTGTGTTCATCTCCTTTCTGGTACCCTGATTGATGTGCACGTCCTGTTGTAACAAGGAAAGTCACTCATACAAACTACTGGTCAGTTTAGAACACCACCTTTTGAAGGTGAGGTGTCCAGCTGCGGCACGACCTAAGAATGGTACAGGTGACATTTTACCAAAGCTTGGTTCAATGTAGGTGTTGTCATCACTGCTTGTATTTACAATATTTTCCCCCCTCTGGGCAGCCCTGGGTATTACGGTACATAGGCTATTTAGGGATAGAAAAATACTCAAATCTCCATCTGAGTAAGGTCAGATATTCTGAGGGTACTCACAAGATTAAGCAGGATGTTAAGTGGGATGATTCCTGTTCCTTTCTTTGCATAATGTAAAGGCACTAAACTGATAAGGCATTGAACAGCTTGATCTGGAGGGGTAAAAGGGTTAGGGTTGGATCCAGATCTGTGTTTAGTAACTGCCTTATCATGATGATAATATACTTCTTTAAAATATTGATTGTACTATTAATGTGTATTTTAAATTAGACTACTGGAAATCTGGTTAGATCCTGGGGACTGACTAAACAGGACATGGTTTAGCCAGTATAGGTTCAAGTCCTCCAAACCAGCTTTAGCTTTCTGCGGGCTACATAATTTTAGATGCAGTTCATATATGTAAACAGTGTAACAATTACCTGCCCAATAAGGGCAATTCTTAATTTTTTTGTAGAATTTCATTTTATATAAATCCCCTTCAGAGCTCAAACATCATTTTTTCAATTGTTGCATCACAAAACAAAACACAACCTTGGATCTTACTTTTCTTCATCTTTATTTGGCTTGTGCTGTACAAGGCTTGATACATTAGTAATTATTATATAGTAATATATAGTAATTATATGGTTTAAAGTTAGATTTAGAAAAAAAACAATACACAATGTTTTGGGGTTTTTTATCAATTAAAATAACATTTCAGTCATCTGTGTAAATAAGCCTAATTCATGTTGTCTAAAAAAACAGATATTCATCAGAGTATGACTACTCTGATGAAAGTTACTATATATAGATATTATATGATTAATATGACGGGATGCAGATTGATATATAATACATTAATGAATTGACTTTAATGTATTTTCTAAATTGATATCACTCTAATTTTGTACGTCACAGCATGCAATGTTAATTGCATGTTTTTTGCTATCTGGCCATCAGGTGTTTTTTGGTGTTTTTCTCAGGTCTCAAAAGAATAATGTAGCACTTTGGAGCAAACATACAGAGCAGTAAACCATAGCTGGAGGCCAGGATTGCAAAAATCTCAACAGCAACTGCATATTTGCCAGGAGAGCTAACGTAAGCAGGGACAAAGGCCACCCAGACAGCACAGAATATCAGCATGCTGAAGGTGATCAGTTTGGCCTCATTGAAGTTGTCAGGGAGCTTCCGAGCCAGAAAGGCCAAGAGGAGGCAGGTGCAGGCCAGCAGGCCAATGTAGCCCAGAACCAGAGAGAAGCCCACCACAGAGGCCATGGCACACATTAGGGTGACCTGTAATCCTGGAATGTCCAAGTCAGCTTGGGGCACTGGAGGACTCAGTGAAAGCCAAATAATACAGATGATAACCTTAATGAAACAAAAAACATTGCACAATATTAGGCTAATATATGTAATGATATAATATTTAAAAAATATAGCAGTTTTGATCATAAAACGTGCTTGTGCATCTCTGACCTGTATACAAGTAAATAGGCCAACACTTCCTCTCTGTTGGCCTGGACCAAACCACTTCATCAAGGCTGCAGCACCGGGCCGAGCTGAGCGAAATGCTGCCAGAACAACTATGGTCTTGACTTGGAGGCAGGATACACAAAGTACAAAGCTGATCCCAAAGGCTGCCTGCTGGAACCGACAGGCCCAGACTGATGGACGACCGATGAAGACGAGTGAGCACAGAAAGCAGAGCTTCAGTGACACAAGAAGCAGGAAGCTCAGTTCTGAATTGTTGGCTCGAACCTTATGATCAGAATTGAAAGACAAACACATTTAACCCCGAAATGGATTCATTTTCATAATTTTAAACAAATGTTTCTATGATATAGAGTAATGTAGAATTGATTTCTGCCGGAATAAATATATTGACCGAATCAAAATTGTTGTCGAAAATGTTCAGTATGTCTTTATTACATTATTCTGTATCCTTACCATAGGTGTTTGATGGTATAAAATAAACACCACAAACACAGCTGTCGTCACTGCAGCACCAGACACAGCTGCAGTGGTCAGAGTAATGCCCAATGTTTCATTAAAGGAAAGAAAGTCGAGCTGACGAGGGACACAGGCTGTTTGTTCAATGTTGGACCAGAACTCAGATGGACAACGCTCACAGTGAAGAGAACCTGAGTGAAAGCCATGAATAAAGTTAAACAGGAGACAATGAAGACCTGCCAGGATCGAGGTTGTTGCATATAAGACGGATGCACTTTTGTGATTGCAGCACTGGCCAAATAAAATGTTTAATTTTCCTCACCAGTTGTATTGCTAATCTCCCCTTCAGCACATGGGATACAGTCAAAGCAGCAGAGAGGTTCTCCTTTCCTGTTGGCCTTTCTGGTACCTGGGGAGCAGCTTTCACTGCACACTGAAACAGGAACCTAAACATCAACCCAATTATTGTTTGTTTTCATGTGAATTGATAGAAACATTTCGGCAGCAGATTGACACACTTGACGTGACTACCTGATTGGTTCCTGTGCTCCACTGTATAGCTGAATCATTAAGGTGGAGGTCAAACCCGTCCACACGACCGATCAAAACAAGTTTAAGTGACCCCTCAGGGGTGTTCTGCCAGTTGACAAGGTCGTACTTTGCTGGAACGTCGGCACCTTGGAAATATAACAGTTCACCCTGTGGTGTGGTGAAATTCACGTTGTTCAAGTGCTGCAACAGCTGAAACCATCAAATGTTGAAATAGTTGCCATTTTACTCAAAAGTAGATGAACATTGCTTTGTTTTAATGTTCCCAATAAACAATCCCCTAGAAATTTGCAGACATTGGTTGTGAAAGTCTAAAATGTCTCTCATGAGAGTGTTGAAATGAACATATTTCTGCTTACCTCTCTGGGTTTGATGTGTTTTGGAGATGAACAGGTGGAGCTGGTGTTTCCATGAGGGCTGTCTCTGTTTGGGCAGGAGAGAAGGCTGTGGAGGGCGTGGGCTGCAGCATAAACAGCCAGGTACACATTATAAGTCACCCTTAGCTGAGAGGTGTCAGTAAAAAAATTCTGCACTCTCTCAAGGGACTCCGTCCCACTG
Source organism: Diplodus sargus (assembly GCA_903131615.1). Taxonomy (NCBI): domain Eukaryota; kingdom Metazoa; phylum Chordata; class Actinopteri; order Spariformes; family Sparidae; genus Diplodus; species Diplodus sargus. Next base: position 12,369,991 of record CAEMYA010000018.1, read on the forward strand.
CAGGGTGGTAGATAATTCTTCTGAAGCGATCTGTTTGCCCCAGGACTACAGCCAAACTCATTTTCCCAGAATTCTTTTAAAAAAGCATCGTCAGGACGACGAGATGGCTTTAAATTCCTGAGATAACTTTCAAATCCAGGTATAGGTGAACTTCGAATGGCCACACCAAGAACACCACTTGCCACTTGAGAAGTGACAAGATTTTGGAGAAGATTGCCACTGGTACTCCAAGCCTCACTGGCCAGAAACTGTCTGTCTGTCACCTGGTGAGAGCAACATGATATGACCAAAACATGTATATGTTTCACATATAAGATTAGTTATGTCATTATTTACAGATTCAGTGCTCACATTTATCTTGGCTAGCTGCAGGAACAGTTCCCTCACATCTGTATACCAGCTAAAGACCAGAATCACTCTTGCAGTCGAGGCCTGAATCCTGAGTGCTGCTCGCCTGGCGTCACTCACAATGTTTTCCCTTTGGAGAGTCTCCACAAATTCCAAACACACTCCTTTCCCCTGAGTCTCCTCCTGAAATACCTGACATGTTCAGTTGAAAGGAGAAAAAAAGATTAGATGATAAAAAAGAATTTAAATATTGTATGCCACAACTTTTCTTCTATTTATATTTCTACAACACAATGGGAACACCTTTACTGCCATGTGGCCATAATCGTTGTTTGCTATCACCGCTCCGATCCAGGTCCAGTTGAAGCGAACGGCAAGCTGAGCAATGGCTCGAGCTTGATAGATATCACTGGCCATTGTCCTGAAGAAGTTAGGAAACTGGCGCCTGTCACTTAGACAAGGACAGCTGGCAGTGTAGCTTACCTAAAAGACAAGAAACACACATACATACATACATATATACATACACAGCATAACAATAATAACTGACACTTTAATTATTCTTGCCCCTTTGCCGTCATTTTTTGTGCTAACATTAAGAAGGCAAACAATCTGATCTCAGGCAGTTTAGTTTAACACTTATCAGAGTCTACTTATTACTTGTCCAAACCAAACTATTTAAAGATTTCTTGTCAAGTCAAATTATCTTGCTGCATGGATAGATATTTCACCAGTATTAAGATATGTTCTTCTTACATTTAGTGTTTGTTTCTTGTATTTCAGCTTTACTTTTATGCAAGTTCATTTTGCTATGAGGATCGCAAAAATCTATTTAATCTAATATAAGATACAATCACTTATATAGTAGCATTTCAGGGAGATAAATGGGACTTCTTTTTAGACAATGTTGCACTTGTCCTGTTAACAGATTTTGGTTTACTTATTACAAGCGAAAACAACTTGTATTCATTGTATTTGACTTATTTAGTACATAAAGTATATTTTTTCCATTGAACCTATGCTTTAAATGCACTGCTAATAGAACATGAAAAGAAAAAATATATGAGCCACTATTAACACACCAAAGTCCATCAAAGTGGTTTTAAAAACCCCAAAGAGTGTCTCACAAAGTGAAAATCGGATTTCAACATCAACCCAATTCCAATTTTCCTTAAAGACAAACACCAATAACTTTGGGGATTTTGATAGAACTCACTAAAGGCACAGAGAGTGGCCCCAGGACTTTGCAGAGTATCTTGGCTGCTATAGATGAGGAACCGCCAATGATCAAAGGAACAGGCCGATCACCTGATGACATTGTGAGATATAAATATAATTAAAGAGATTATGTCAGAAAAAAGTCATTTGTCGAATACAAATAGTACTCAGTTCTGTTACCAGTTTTTGTGTTGTCCTCACTGGATTCACTTGTTATCAACAGAGAAGAATGTACAACAGTTCCATGTGAACTTGATTTAGTACCTCTCTTTTCTCCGATGCCCTCTCCATATCCAACAGAGTAGTCTGGCCGGGCTGCTGAATTACAACTGGTGCTGTCTCCTCCGACCAGCGACAGTGCTGCCTGCATAGCCCAAGGGTGCAGGCCACAACTATCACGAATGTGATAGCCAAGCTTCAAACCTGGTAGCAAGTTTGTACTATGATTGATTTCTTCCAGTGCAAACATCATAGCATATATGTACTGTAACGGGAGATTTTCCAGGCTGAAATGAAGATGAAAAGGAAAGGGCTGAGAGAAAAATCTGTCAAAATGTGTTAAGATGCTTTATAATAATCTGTAAGTAATATAGGTAATCATTCCTATCATCATTGGAAAAGCAATTACAGCAACATCTTTGTATCAGCAATATTACCGTGTGTGACAGTTTTCACAGTCAACAATGCAGTTCTCAACAAAGAGTTGTACCTGGTGCAAGGTTTGTAGTCTGGCAGCCGAGTGAAGTCGTGGGCTGTAGATGGAGTCTTGTGATAAAGACTAAAGAGACCACCAATAACTACATCTCCATCCTGGAACAGACCCTGGGCGCTCGGTGAACCCAAACGAGAACAAGTCACAGTCTGAACCACCTGCAACCCCACCCTGAGCCCCAGCTGTCTGCCCACAAGCCCCACAAGAAGCAGGGATGGGGCTGAGGAGGGCAACAGAGTGAAGAGCCAGGAGAATGAAGACATGGTTGCAGCTGTTCTGGACACTTTAAATATGTACAGTACACTCAGTTAGACAACTTAGAATTGGCATTACATATACAGATAAGAGGTGCAATAAACTGTCAATGGCTCCTAAAATAAAAATATCAATTTCTATTAAATTCCTCTTAACACAGCAGGACAAAGTTAATATCTTAACTGTAGACATCCACTGGTAACCAAATTACATCAATGACAAAATGCATGTTATGACAGATCCAACTTGCACTACATACAAACCTACAGTATGACATACCCCTCCTCCAGCACTGCACAGCACTGATGTTGTTCAGAATATTTATAACAGCATGCAAAGCACATGGCGGAATGATAGTAAACAGGATGACGCTGCATCAAATACCATCTCTCAAAGGTGAGAGCAAAACAGTAATACAATGGTCGGTGATGCAGAAAACCAGCATTTGCATGGAGGGCAGTGACCACTGATGTCCCAATAGAGTTAGATTTGCATTTTGATCAATTAATCCACAGAGACTCACAAAAACAAACTTGGAGAATGTTTTGACATGAACTTTTTTCACAGTTTCATTCATATGGTGAAGTCAAAAAGAGAATGTGTCATATATATGACAAAAAAAGATATATTGTGTTCATTTTCAGGTTCATCATTTTTGGGGGGTTATTGCAAGAATAGATTTACATGCTTTAATGCTCAAAACCACAGATCTGACAACTTCTTCCATGACTGTACCTCTCACTGCTGGTTCACTATCCTTGAAAGGTTTGAAAGGGTTAAGTTCAATAGGTTGGCATCAGATAAGACCCCAGGGTGCTGGGTTCAGGTGTAGCATCAGCTTGCATCACCCAGCCAGGAAGCAACATCGCTCTTCATACACTGAAACTGCAACACCAGGCATATTGGGCCTGTTGGAGTGTCTTAATTGAATCTGGTTCAAATACAGCAGATGGCAAGAGAGTCTAGGAAAACAGGCCTGATCTGTCCCTTCACCTGTGACTGAGAGAACTAGGTGTGGTGTGTCTCTGTGTTAAAAGAGGCCACAATCTGCCCTTAGCTAGAGGTGATGAAACCCTCCCCCCTTTTTTTTAGCTGTCTAATTGTCCCATTGGCACATTGCATTCCGGTAAGCTTGGCAGACTTGGAGGGGGACACGAAGTCAGTGGCAATGGTCCATTCCTCTCCCAACTATTAATTTATGCTAGCTTTCTACATAAGCCTAACCAGCTATGTGACTGGACTGTCCCACTAGATTTTAATGAGATTTTGTCAGAACTTAATTTCTGCAAGCTCATCGATTATAAAGTTCAGCAGCAAATAGCTATAACAATGGCTGAATGTTAAAGGAAATGTTCACCCAAAACTCAAAATCCAGTCATTAACTTCTCAGCCCCATGATGACATAATGCCAGGTGAAGTTTCGTAGTGCACAGAACATTTCTGGAGCTCATTGCAGCAATCTCCAAATAAACTGAGGTAGATGGGGACTTGCCAAAAAAATGTCAATAAACAAACAGACGACAAAAGAAAAATCAAATGTATACAGTTTTTCTGCCCTTATCCAAGTCTCAAAGTCACCGTGATCGACAAGCGGTCAAATTCATGCAGCCGTTTCAGACGGGCATTTGCGGACGCTTTTAGTTCAGTAACTGAATTGAAGGTTTCGGCTTTAAAATGGGTTGTTGGTGAGGAGATTGCTGCAACGCTGTTTTACAGTGTAACTGAAGCTCTAGAGATGTTTTGTACATTATGAAACTTCACTTGACATTTACATCATCATTTTTGGTTGAACTTTTCCTTTACGAAAACAAACTTACTGAGCCTGTTGTTGTTGCTGTCACTTTTTGTGCCTATGATCTTTAGTCTCCAACGAAGTTACCTCTGCAAGTGTCATCGTTTTAAGTTGTACTTACAGTGTACAAGATAAGGCATCCAAGAAAGATATTCCAGTTTCATGATTTTCTGATCTGCCTATATACTTTGTAATTATCCACACAATGTTTATAGACAAGCATGTCAACAATTGTGCTTGTTTCATAGCTGCGAGTTTGCGTGAATGTGTAGAGTAAGAAGCAACTACGTTATGATTTTAAGGAGCTTCAACATGACACAGTGGTTTGAATGCTGTGGGTTAACGAAGTGAGAATGGGTTTGGGAAACTAGCTCAAAAGCGCAAATGGTCATCTAGTCCGGGGCGGCGGTGGCTCAAGGGGTTGAGCCAGTGTCTTGTTACCGGAAAGTTGCTGGATCGATTCCCTGGTCTGCATGTGGAAGTGTCCTTTAAGATACTGAACCCAAAACTGCTCCTGATGTGCTGGTCAGCACCTTGCATGGCATCTACCACCAGCAGTGTTTGAATGTATGTATGAATTACTGTAAGTCACTTTGGAAAAAAGCGTCTGCTAAATGTAAATGTAATCTCACAGGACTATATTTCATCAGCATTAAATCAGGGGGGTTAAGGAGGAACTGATGAGCCACAGGTGTTTCTCACCTCATCTCCATCATTGTTAATTTTACAAACAATTACATCCCATTACACACTGACAAAGAGCTGGCACAGAGGGGATCAGTTGAGGCTGTTTGCATGGCTGTTTTTGTTTTGCAGTTTGTTTTGCAGATCATAACTAGCACGCTGACATCATTTTACAAAAAAATATCTACAGCAGATGAATTATTATACTATAGCTGCTGTATGCAATTCGCCTTTTGAAAGAGATTAAGTGACATGGCCACTCAAAGAAACAGGCCAGTAATTTATAATTCCATGTGAATGATCCAATGTCTCCTTGGTAGAACATGACAGAAAATGAGGGTTTAAGGGTTTTTCAGTTTCAATGACTGAAACACTGTATTTGCCTCAATTGGTCACTGTCTGCAAGATCATGTGAAATGTGAAATAAAATACAACATCAGCTTTGGGGGAAAAATAACATGAACATGTCCTATCTACCTATCTGCTGTTTATAAAGTGGTCTGGGGTCCATTAGTTTGATGTTCGGTTGCTCAGGCGGTCAGGAGGATTACACAAAAACTACTTAACAGATTTACACAAAACTTAGATGGAGGATGGGTCTTGGCCAGACTAGACTCCATGACGTTGTGGTGCCAATCTGGATAAACAGACTTTCTCTTTACCTTCTCACTTTCCTGAACATTGCATGATAGGACATTTTTCCACATTTTGTTGATTTCTCAGGTAATAATGCAGGGATCCTGAAAATCAGCCGTATTTAGGTGGCTGGTATCTATGAGTAAATATAATTTGGTCCGAGCAGTGGTGAGCTCATATTATAGTTAAGGAGTTGAGGGTGGTTTAAAATTCAGAGTGAAATAGGGCTATCAAGTTTGATATTGTATTAGGCTTGACGGAATTAAAGGGGATTTGATGGACATATGCGCTCTGATTACAGCTGCCTCTACAACACATACATAGTTATATTGAGGGTCTAAGAGCAGAGGTTGTTGTTCACTGTACAGATTGTAAAGCCCACTGAGGCAATGCGACTGTGATATTGGGGTATATAAATGAAATTGATTGGATTTGATTGGAATTTATATCTTGACCTCATTCTAAAGTGTTGATTTATATTTTGCATTTGGATAGACGTGGATGTCTATATTTGAGATGAAAGAATTGATTAATTTGCACAGCGATAAGATTAGGAGCATTACTGTACGTTACCTTTAAAGCGAATTCTTAAATTACAAATAGGGAATTTGCAAGCTGTTGCAAGTCTGCTCAAGATTATTGCAGATGTACTGCCAGTCAAACAAGGAAGGAACCTTGTTGAGAGATGAGGAAAGATGTAGCAGAGCATCATTTAGTGGTATAACACTTCCATCTAGTGGTCGTTACTGGGTACATGCAGTTTAAAGAAAAAGATGTTCACGTGTGATCAGTGTATTACAGTTTTTCTCGATTGTTTACACACATTTTCTGAAAGTATGCCTCATACTAAGAACTCTACACACAAATCAAAATAAACACACACAATGGGCAAAACCCCTCAATTCTCCGGCAAAATGAAACTTTACATTCAAAACAATGTTATTTCTTTTCAAAATGGTATTTTGTTTTCAAATGACACACAAAAACCATCCATCCACCATATGAATAGACATTTATAAGAACCAGTTGAACACTGATGTGCTCAATGTAAAACACTATAGTGAATGGAAAACACTTCTTCTCCATTCATCATAATGACTTAGGCCTTTTTTATTCAGTGTTACACTTACTACAGACAGTACATACATAAGTGTGTTGTAAAACATTTGAGAATATTGTTTTTTATACTCAGAACACACAAATACATTGTAACAAATATATTTTATTTTTCCCACAAAAAACAATGTACACGATGCACAGTGTACATCCCAACCAACACAAAGTTGCACATACAGTGGTCTACATACAAAACAACAGAAGGATTTACTGTATAAAAAAATGTTTAAAAAGTAAACTAAAAAAAACTATGCTGCATCCTCTCTTCTGTTTTGCTAAAGCTCTGACAGCGAATTGTAAAACTGTGTGACAGGTGTTTGCCCATGTGATGGGTCAGTGTGCATAGTAGGGCAATTAACTTTAGAATTTTTAATGACAGTGTGTTCCTTGTGGGTTAACCCTAACCCTAACCCAAAAAAAGAGATTTTCTTCATGAAAAGTGTGCCAAATGCAGATAATTGTGTGTAGTGTTTTGAAAAAAGTGTGTTTTAGAACTGCAATTTGAGTGTAAAGCAGGAATTGTGTTTGTAGTTTAACAGAATTGGTTCAGGGGGTGGGTGCATGAGTTACATGTTGTGGTCATTGTGTCTCAAGTACCAGTATTTGTATGTAAACAATTGAGAAAAACTGTAACAGGGTGGAGAATAATGGGTGACAGACTTTATCATTTCTCTCAGTAATATGATTTTGATGTCCTATGTGATGAGTCATTCTAAAGCTCAGCTTTTTAAATAAAAGTTCAAATCAATGTAACTATGTAAGGCCAATATTGACAGTGAGCCACTGTCAAAGTGAAGTGTCTTTATTATAGTCATTTAAATTCACGAAATCCATTAATTTGAATTAATGGATAAAGTATAATAGAAATAATATACTATGCTCATCAAACGGTGTAATTTGTCAGTATTTAATTGAAGTATGTATTTCTCTTCAATAATAATTCTACGTTAGCATTTAATGACGTCAAAGAACAGCAGAAATGTTCTTAAATATTCAGTTCCCAAAGACTTAACTATGTGTGCCTTCAACACAGTTCTTAATATCATACCGCAAAGTACCTCAAATATGTACATGACACACACTAATGAAGATATAAATGATACCAGTCCAGGGCAAGTTGAGGGTTCAACAGAAATGTATATTAAAGACTCATCAGTTTACATTCAAGCTATAAACACTATCGGGCCATCTGGTGTTTCTTGGTGTTTTTTCTCAGGCCTACAGAGAATGATGAAACATTTGGGGGCAAAAATACAGATCAGTAAACCATAGCTGGAGGCCAGGATTGCAAAAATCTCCACAACGACAACATATCTTCCAGGAGAGCTAACTTAAGCAGGGACAAAGGCCACCCAGACAGCACAGAATATCAGCATGCTGAAGGTGATCAGTTTGGCCTCGATTCAAATAAACTGACAATATGATACCTAATGAGAGCATTAAATGTGTTGAGTAAGTATCTCCAGGAGCCCACAAAGCATGGCAATAACTGTTAATAACTAAACTGGTTTCCCTCTGTAACCCTGCTCCATTTTTGTTCCTTGCAAATTGCAGCACTTTATTCACTTCATGATTTGTTGTGTTTTCTGGTTTGCATGCATGTTATTATGTTGCGGTACACTGAGCGCTAATGGTCTCTGACACTGACTAATTAATAAACACAAGAAAGGAATGTACTTTCATTTCCCCCACTTTTTTTTT
>CAEMYA010000018.1:12388110-12406208 GCA_903131615.1 Diplodus sargus
ATCCTATCAGACTCTTTGTTCAGACTGTAAAGAAATTATATTAATCAGATATTTATTTCCTGTTATAATAAAACTCACAACTGGCATAGAGAGAGGGCCCAGGATCCTTGACAGCATTATACCTGTTGTGGACGTTGATGCACCAATGAGCAAAGGCGCAAGTTTGCTACCTGCTGATAACATTAGACATGTAATTACATTACAACAATATTTAAATACTATAATCATGTACGTTTTGTTGGCATGGGCACTAAATTGATAAAATTAGGTCATACCTGCTGTTTCTACTTTTTCTTCATAAGCTGCAGAACGAGGCATAGAAGTTGTTAAGTTACAGCTGTGTGTGTCTCCTCCAACCATTGAGAGTGCACTTTGCAGAGCCCAGGGGTATCGGGAGCAGCTATCCAGTATACGGTAGCCCAACTTCACTCCTGGTAACAGGGTGCTGTTACGATTGATTTCCTCCACCGCAAACACCATAGCATATGTATTTTTTAATGACTCTAAACTAGACCACAGGAGGAGAAAGGAAATGTGAACAATATCAAGATATGTGTAACCTTTACATTTTATTAATAACGGGCCAATTACAATAAATCATGATTACTACAAACATTTCATGACCTGAAAAATCAACATTCGGTAGAACTGAATCAGTGAATACACTGAATCACTGAATACAGACAGTGCTGCCATCATATATATGGTATAGCATAATAATTACCAGACATTTGAAAGCAAAACATGTTGAAGTTAAGTTTTACCCGGAGCAAGGTTCATAACTTGGAAGCCTGGTGTAGCCCTGTTCGACATCTGAGGGTATGTAATAGAGATTAAAAAGTCCACCAATAATCACATCTCCATCCTGGGAGAGGCTCTTGTCTCTGGTTGCACCCCACCGTGAGCACACTGTCACCTGAGCCATCTCCAGCCCGGTCTGTCTGCCCACTACACTGAGAAGCAGCAGGGAGAGGGCTGAAGAGGGCCACCGAGTGAGGAACCAGAGGAACAACGACATGGATGCACCTGTTCTGGATATTCAACAAAAATCTGAATGTCAGAAATTGCATCAATGAAGAGTTAAATAATTTAGTCCGTGTAAAACTGCATTCACATTAAACCTTGTTCATCAAACCTGAAAATAGAGTGTATAAAGCATTTAAGAGGGAAAGGATCTCCTTCACATTGTTTATACCGAAGACAAATACCATTAAATTTAACATATTCAAATGTAACATCATAGTCTCATGTAAGTTAGATGTTACAAATGACATTATCAACAGAAACATGTCACTCTAAGTTAAAAGCTCCTATAACAAATATCAAAAGACAACTTTGAAAACAGTACCTTGAATCAAACCTACCCCTATTGCACTCTGCAAGATAACTATTGAATTGAGTATTTATAATAGGTGTATAGTGTATCAGTAACACTGATGACACAAGCAGCACACACCCACAGTTATTACCCTCTGAAGTGATTAGTGTGCTTGAAGTTAGCAGTAGGCATAGAGTTTTCAGGTTGCACCTGTAGACAGATAACATGCAGCTTCAATCTCACTACAGCATCCATTTCAATATCTGGAAAATATTAAGGAAACAAATATACTATTTCATGCTCTTTTTTTCTGCACCACTGTTTTGCTATGTTGAGTCTCCACTAAACTTTTGTTGAGGTGAAGGCATGCAGTCATGTCATGATAAAACCAGATATGAGTTTATGCGCCAAATTTATCATTTTCTTAATACAACAGAATAATGGGACACACTTTATTTTGAAATACACTAATAAGACGTAATAAGCCTTATAGTCAAATAAGGCAAAAAATAGAAATAATGTGGTCTTCATTTTTTAGACGTATAATTGATGCCTATACAATGATATGGAATTGCACTTGCATTGCTGCATGTGTAGTGCGCAGCTGTTGTTGTCTGAAGTTTTTAAGTTTCGTTCTTATCAAAAGTAAAGAGAGTTAAGTGCAAAACCTCTCAACCAGCGTCCTCTTTATATTCAACATTTGGCGACGAGGATGGCTGAATTTTCTCTTCCTCCTCCACCTCCTTTCCTCACACTTCCTGGTGAGCCTACAAAACCATGGAACCCGTGTTTAGGAGTCAAGGGACAACGTGTGCTGGAAACGCTAATCAGCGATGGGACAAATACAGACTATGCAGGGACAGTGAAACTTTTGAAAGACCAGTTTGCTGCCCCACAGAGTGCTTTATTGAGACGGTTTATGTTCAGGCAAAGACATCAAATCCCTGGTGAGTCCGTCCATCAGTACGTCTCCAACCTGAAAGGTTTAGCCAGCCATTGTAAATTTGGCGCATTGACAGAGGAGATGATACGTGATCAACTGATTGAGCACACTACATCTTCTAAAATTAGGGAGACGCTGCTACTTGAATCAGATGATTTAACACTGACTAGGGCTGTTGCCATTGAATTCCATATTGAAGGTACAGCTGAATGTGCAGCAAAATTAACACGGACAGATTCATCACTAAGCGAAGCAGCACAAATAAGTGCACAGTCACATGAGCAGCAGCAGCAGTCATCTAGTGCAGGTTTGGAGGTACCAGACACAGCCCCAGACCCAGTCATACATCTCACAAGACAAGGGCCGCGTCAGCGTCAAAGGCAGCTTTCCTGCCGTAACTGTGGATCAAGCACACATGCCACCAGAGCCCAGAACTGTCCAGCTAATGACCAAGCATGTCATAACTGTGGGAAAAAAATCACTTTGCAAAAATGTGCCGCTGTGCCCCTCCAGATCGGATGGGCACACCCCCCGTGGTTTACCCACTATAATCTACCATGTAACATCAGGGCCCATGCAGTTGAAGTCATGCACAGTTAAAATAAATGACGTCTGTATTCCCCTGCTGCTAGACACAGGTGCAAGTGTCTCCCTGCTGACCGCCAGTACATACCATACCAGTTCTTCCATTCCTGTCCACTGTCCACGCCCACTGCCGTCCTACATGGGTATGGTGACTCAAAAATTGACATGGTGGGGTCCATTACAGTGTCTGTTAGCCATGGCACTAGAGTCTTGCCCTCCTTTGTCTTCAATGTGGCCCGCCGAGGGGCTAATTTAATGGGACTGGATCTGTTCATGGCATTGGGATTTTCACTCACGGGGGGGCTGCAGTTGAGCTGCAGTGGCTGCTGGATGCCGGTATCATCGTCAGTGTCTGTGTGGACCTCCGCGCAGCGAACAAAGCAGTCATCCTGGACAGATACCCACTACACACGTCTGAGGAGCTCACGGTACAATTTCATGGCTCCACCGTCTTTTCAAAAGTGGATCTCAGAGAGGGCTACACGAGGAGGCCATTTGGCCTTAGCTCCGCCCCCCTCCTGCTTTCAAAAGGTCATGACCTCAGTGCTGGCAGGTATACCAGGTGTTGTCATTTACTTTGATGATGTGGTGGTACATGGTGCTACTACTGCTATCCATGAGGGCCGCCTGCAAAGTGTATTTGAAGCCCCGGCCAAGCACGGACTAACCCTCAATGGCAGCAAATGTGTTTTTGCAGCACCAGCTATCGAATATGTAGGCTTCCGACTTTCCACTGTGGGCATCTCTCCCCTTCAATCCAGCGTGGAGGCCATCCTCTCCGTTCCCGAACCGACCTCGGCTGCCCAGCTGGCTTCATTCCTGGGCATGACGGGATACTACATGAAGGTCCTGCCTCAGTATTCAGCCATAACAGCCCCACTGCGCCAGCTGCTTTGGAGAGATGAGCCATGGGTCTGATCTCCAGAATGCACCGAGGCAGTGCAAACTGCAAAAGTGACACTGCAGGACCTGAAGGAAGCCTCAGAGCAGGACCCAGTCATCTCCCAGCTCTGCACCTACATTTGTCAGGGATGGCCAAGGGAATTGCCAGAGGAGCTGTTAGCCTTTTCCCGTGTCAAGCAGGAGCTCTCTTGTTGGAATGACACATGTGTGGCATGTGGGCTTTGCACTGTGATTCCGGGGGCCCTTCATGCCCGTGTGCTGGCCATGGCATGTGAGGGTCACATGGGCATAGTAAAGCTTAAACAGAGATGCCGTGACCTGGTGTTGTGGCCAGGCATGGACAAAGACACTGAGGCCCTTGTAAAAGAATGCCCAGCATGCCGTTTGAGTGACAAAACCGGCCGCCAAACCCCGCCACCCCTGCAACCTCTGGCCTGGCCCTCAAAGCCATGGGAGCACCTGCAACTAGACATATGTGGCGAGATCCACGATGCCCCCCACTATCAGGGATTCCTGATCGTGATATTTGATTTACATGCACTCCAAATGGCCTGAACTGACCACCACCGGCTCTGTCACCTCCCAGGTCATTGTGGACTTTCTGGAGTTCCTCTTCTCTCGCCTTCCACAGACCATTACCACCGACAGTGGCCCACAGTTTATATCTGTGGAGTTCACTTCATACCTGGAGAACAGGGGCATTCGACACATCTGCACAGCCCTGTATCACCCGCAGGCAAACGGTAGGGTGGAACGCTTTCATCAATCCCTAAAAAATGGCATCAGAGCACATCAGGCCCAGGGCTGGTCATTTAAACAAGTCATACGTCTGTCACTGTTGCATTACTGTGCTACCCAGCATCCAACCACGGGGGTCTCCCCAGCCTCACTCATGCTGGATAGGGAGGTATATCTACCACTGGACAGGCTCTGCCCCATCGCAGCCCAGAACACACTCACACCAGTCAAAGCCTCAGTCACCCGGCGTCAGAAGCAGATGAAAAAGTGGTTTGACAAGAAAAAGAGGGTCAGGGTGTCTGATATCGCGGTGACAGACTGGGTGAGAGCTCGCTGACCACACAGGGAGAACAAGATGGCATCATTTTGGTCCACTCCACAGGAAGTGGCTCGCCGACTGGGCCCGGCGACATACCTCCTTGATGACGGCATCCGCTGGCATGCTAGCTGCCTTCAGAAGGTGCCAGCACCTCCTGCAACGCCAACATGGAGCAGCGGGGACATGAGGCCACCCAGAGCAGAGCCATACCTCGATCAGCCGCACAACCTGAAGATACTCCCACGTCATCACACGCAGTGTTATGTTAGTTCAGGACGAATGAATCGGTGTTCATTTGGTCATGCCTTGATGCATGTGTAGTGTGCAGCTGTTGTTGTCTGAAGTTTTTAAGTTTTGTTCTTACGAAAGTAAAGAGAGTTAAGTGCAAAACCTCTCGTCCAGCGTCTTCTTTATATTCAACAGTCTGTAACAACTGTTTTGTCATATTTGCTAAAATGTTCACACAACCAATCAGAGCCAAGGGGTGTGTCTGAGAAGTGTCAAATCTTGTGAGAGCATAACAGCTAGAAAAGCAAAGATGGCGTTTGCTTTATTTCACAGAATAGTTTTTATGTAACGCATCGCAAATTAACCTCTCAGAAAGTCTGATAATAGGCGTCTAACAGGTAGGAAGCAACAATGGTTTTTGCTTAATTTTGCAGTACAATTTACTTGTAATTTGTTGCAAATTTACCTCAAAGATGGTCTAATAGGAGTCCAACTGTTAGGAAATAATGTGAATTGTTTTATTTTGCAGTACAGATTTATGCAACATGTCTCCTATTAACCTCTAAGAAAATCTAACCAGGTGCAAATAAGGAGGCATGTGGTTATTTACTGGTAGTCTAACTACACACTACAAATATGACATTCCATATGATATTCCTCAGGAAGATATTTATTAACTTCCTACAGCTGAATACATTGAAAATAGACATTATTTAGATGAAAATGATCGGCATCATATGTATATGATGCCAGCCAGGGGCAAGTTGGAGGGGCCAGCAGACAAATATGATGAGTCAACTGTTCACATTCAAGATAGAAAAACTATCTGGCCATCATGTTTTTTTTTGTGTTTTTCTCAGGCCTCAATAGGATAATGAAACATTTGGGGGTGAAAATACAGATCAGTAAACCATAGCTGGAGGCCAGAATTGCAAAAATTTCCACAGCGACAACATACTTCCCAGGAGAGCTAATGTAAGCAGGGACAAAGACCACCCAGACAGCACAGAATATCAGCATGCTGAAGGTGATCAGTTTGGCCTCGTTGAAGTTGTCAGGGAGGTTCCGAGCAAGAAAGGCCAAGACGAGGCAGGTGCAGGCCAGCAGGCCAATGTAGCCCAGAACCAGAGAGAAGCCCACCACAGAAGCCATGACACACTCCAGGGTGACTTTTGACCCTTGAAAACCCAGATCACGTCGAGGCACTGGGGGGCTGAGGGACAGCCATATGGCACAGATGATAACCTAAATGACAAGTGAACACATTTCAGTGTTATTATTCAATATCAGTAAGACAGTTATAATAAGACAGTATTCATACCTGTACAGAAGTAAAGAGGCAGACACTTCCTCTCTGTTGGCCTGGACCAAACCACTTCATCAAAGTTTCAGCACCAGGCCGAGCTGAGCGGAAAACAGCAAGAACTACGAGGGTTTTGACCAGGAGGCAGGAAACACAAAGTACAAAGCTGATCCCAAAAGCTGCCTGCTGGAACCGACAGGACCAGACTGATGGACGGCCGATGAAGACCAGCGAGCAAAGGAAGCAGAGCTTCAGAGACAGAAGGAGCAGGAAGCTCAGCTCTGAATTGTTGGCTCGCACCTAGAGGTGAATTAGATTAACAGACATAGTTGTGACAATTTAAACAATGCAATTCTTTATCAGAGAGAAATGTGACATCAAAGTCAAATGCATACATGTGGCAAATTATTCTTTGTTCGTACCATAGGTGTTTTGTGGTATAAAATAAACACCACAAACACAGCTGTCGTCACTGCAGCACCAGACACAGCTGCAGTGGTCAGAGTAATGCCCAATGTTTCATTAAAGGAAAGAAAGTCCAGCAGACGAGGGACACAGGCTGTTTGTTCAGAATTGGACCAGAACTCAGGTGGACAACTCTCACAGTGAAGAGAACCTGGTAGAGGGAGAAGGAAAGTGAAACACAAATGGGAAAATTAACCTTGCAAAAATGAATTTCCCTTTCCCAATGGAGTGATTTTCTCACTAGTTTCATTGCTAATCCTCCCTTCAGCACATGGGATACAGTCAAAGCAGCAGAGAGGTTCTCCTTTCCTGTTGGCCTTTCTGGTACCTGGGGGGCAGCTCTCACTGCACACTGAAACAGGAACCTAAACAAAAAGCCAGACAATCATTGCAACAGAACATTTTTAGTAGCCTTGACACAACCTGTTGATGTGACTACCTGATTGGTTCCTGTGCTCCACTGAATAGCTGACTCATTAAGGCAGAGGTCAGACCCCTCCACATGACCGATCAAAACAAGTTTAAGCGTCCCCTCAGGGGTGTTCTGCCAGTTGACGAGGTCATACTTGGCTGGAATGTCAGCACCTTGAAAATAAAACATTTCTCCTTGTGGTGTGGTGACGTTCACTTTGTTCAAGTGCTGCAACAGCTGCAACAATCAAACATTGAAAAAAAAAAAATACACAACAAAAAATGCATTCATAGTTATTTAAACCTTTTCAAATAACACCACTTATTATGGATAAGATGACAATGACATTTCTTTTGTTTACCTCTCTGGGTTTGATGTATTTTGGAGAGGAGCAGGTAGAGCTGGTGTTTCCAGGAGGGCTACCTGTGTTGGGGCAGGAGAGAAGGCTGTGGAGGGCGTGGGCTGCAGCATAAACAGCCAGGTACACGTTATATGCCACTCTCAGCTGAGAGGTGTCAGTGAAGGGATGCTGCACTCCCTCCAGGGACTCTGTCCCACTGCAGGTTGGTAGAGAAATTTTCTGGACAGATCTATTGGCAGAAGATGAAGTCAAAGCATTTGACGGATGGTCAGACCATGTTTTCAGCTGTGAAGCGGAATATGAAGATTGTGGTTCTTGCGATTGTTCAGCTCCAGGAGTGCATCCAAACTCCTTTTGCCAGAATTCTCTCAAGAATTCGTCATCAGGACGATGACTTGGGTGTAAACTCCTGAGATAATTTTCAAATCCAGGTATTGTTGAACTTCGAATGGCTACACCAAGAACACCACTTGCCACTCTAGAGATGTAAGGATCCTGAAGAAGATCATCACTGGTGCTCCAAGCCTCACTGGCCAGAAACTGTCTGTCTGTCACCTTAAATAAGAAAACAGTAAAATAAACTCCAACAAGAAATACAGCTGTTTTTTTTCATACAAACTGTGCTTCTATGTTTAATGATCAACTCTTCAGGCGATAGAATTGTTTATGTCAGTTACTGACATTTCTCTTGGCCAGTTCCAGAAATAATTTCTTTACATCTGTATACCAGCAAAAGATCAGAATCACTGTTGCAGTTGAAGCTTTAATCTTGAGAGCTGCACGTCTGGCATCATTCACTATAGTTTCCCTGCGGAGAGTCTCTATGAATTCCAAACACACTTCTTTCCCCTGAATCGCCTCCTGAAAAACCTGAAATACGGAAGTCAAAACAAAAAATCACTCCTTATTTCTTATTTGTACTATAAATTAAGGCGATGCATGACATAGATTTTCAGGTAATTTACAGTTTAACAATTAAACCATCCACCTTTAATGCCAATCGACCATAATCCGTGTTTGCTACGACTGCTCCCACCCATGTCCAATTGAAACGTATGGCCAGTTGTGCCATGGCCCGGGCTTGGTAAATATCACTCGGGATTGTTCTGAAGAAGTTAGGAAACTGTGTCCTGTCACTAAGACATGGGCAGCTAGCCAAGTAGCTGATCTGAGGGAAAGACACATAATTATTATTTTGACTCTCTTTATACAGCAATAATAACATTTTAGTTTGAATTCAAATGTTTTATAAAATCCTATCAGACTCTTTGTTCAGACTGTAAAGAAATTATATAAATCAGATGTGTATTTCTTGTTATAATAAAACTCACAACTGGCACAGAGAGAGGGCCCAGGATCCTTGACAGCATTATACCTGTTGTGGACGATGATGCACCAATGAGCAAAGGGGCAAGTTTGCTACCTGCTGATAACATTAGACATGTAGTTACATTACAACAATATTTAAATACTATAATCATGTACCTTTTGTTGGCATGGGCACTAAATTGATAAAATTAGGTCATACCTGCTGTTTCTTCTTTTTCTTCATAAGCTGCAGAACGAGGCATAGAAGTTGTTAAGTTACAGCTGTGTGTGTCTCCTCCAACCATTGACAGTGCACTTTGCAGAGCCCAGGGGTATCGGGAGCAGCTATCCAGTATACGGTAGCCCAGCTTTACTCCTGGTAACAGGGTGCTGTTACGATTGATTTCCTCCACCGCAAACACCATAGCATATGTATTTTTTAATGACTCTAAACTAGACCACAGGAGGAGAAAGGAAATGTGAACAATATCAAGATATGTCTAACCTTTACATTTTATTAATAATGGGCCAATTACAATAAATAATGATTACTACAAACATTTCATGACTTGAAAAAAACACATTTGGTAGAACTCAATCAGATTTTAACAACATTATGTGTGTGACAAACAATGTAAAAAAAATACAGACAGTGCTGCCATCATATATATGGTATAGCATAATAATTACCAGACATTTGAAAGCAAAACATGTTGAAGTTAAGTTTTACCCGGAGCAAGGTTCATAACTTGGCAGCCTGGTGTAACCCTGTTCTACATCTGAGGGTATGTAATAGAGATTAAAAAGTCCACCGATAATCACATCTCCATCCTGGGAGAGGCTCTTGTCTCTGGTTGCACCCCACCATGAGCACACTGTCGCCTGAACCATCTCCAGCCCGGTCTGTCTGCCCACTACACTGAGAAGCAGCAGGGAGAGGGCTGAAAAGGGCCACCGAGTGAGGAACCAGAGGAACAACGACATGGATGCAGCTTTTCTAGATATTCAACAAAAATCTGAATGTCAGAAATTGCATCAATGAAAAGTTAAATAATTTAGTCTGTGTAAAACTGCATTCACATTAAACCTTGTTCATCAAACCTGAAAATAGAGTGTATAAAGCATTTAAGAGGGAAAGGATCTCATTCACATTGTTTATACCGAAGACAAATACCATTAAATTTAACATATTTAAATGTTACATCATAGTCTCATGTAAGTTACATGCTTCAAATGACATTATCAACAGAAACATGTCACTCTTGGTTAAAAGCTCCTTTAACAAATATCAAAAGACAACTTTGAAAACAGTACCTTGAATCAAACCTACCCCCCTTGCACTCTGCAAGATAACCATTGAATTGAGTATTTATAATAGGTGTATGGTGTATCAGTAACACTGATGACACAAGCAGCACACACCCACAGTTATTACCCTCTGAAGTGATTAGTGTGCTTGAAGTTAGCAGTAGGCATAGAGTTTTCAGGTTGCACCTGTAGATGTACAGATAACATGCAGCTTCGATCTCACTACAGCATCGATTTCAATATCTGGAAAATATTAAGGAAACAAATATACTATTTCATGCTCTTTTTTTCTGCACCACTGTTTTGCTATGTTGAGTCTCCACTAAACTTTTGTTGAGGTGAAGGCATGCAGTCATGTCATGATAAAACCAGATATGAGTTTATGCGTCAAATTTACCATTTTCTTAATACAACAGAATAATGGGTCACACTTTATTTTGAAATACACTAATAAGACGCAATAAGCCTTATAGTCAAATGAGGCAAAAAATAGAGATAATGTGGTCTTAATTTTTTAGACCTATAATTGATGACGATACAATGATATGAATTGCACCAAAATGATATAGGAGAATAGGAGATCATAATACACTGTAACACACTACTTTACAAGATCATGCAATTGGAGACACCGCACCTAAAGCTGTAGTCTGTAACAACTGTTTTGTCATATTTGCAAAAATTTTTACACAATCAATCAGAGCCAAGGGGAGTGTCTGATTAATGTCACATCTCGTGAGAGAATAACAATGAGAAAAGCAAAGATGGCATTTGCTTTATTTCACAGAGTAGTTTTTATGTAATGCATCACTAATTAACCTCTCGGAAAGTCTGATAATAGGCGTCCAACAGGTAGGAAGCAATAATGTTAATTGTTTTATTTTGCAGTATAGTTTTATGCAACATGTCTCAAATTAACCTCTAAGAAAATGTAACAGGTGGTGCAAATAAGGAGGCATGTGGTTATTTTACTTACTTTACTTATTTATTTGGTTATTGTGGAAGATATTTATTAACTTCCTACAGCTGAGTACATTGAGAATAGACATTATTTAGATGAAAACAATCGACACATACTCAAAAACACACATATGATGCCAGCCAGGGGCAAGCTGGAGGGGCCAGCAGACAAATATGATGATGAGTCAATGGTTCACATTCAAGATAGAAAAACTATCTGGCCATCATGTTTTTTTTAGTGTTTTTCTCAGGCCTCAATAGGATAATGAAACATTTGGGGGTGAAAATACAGATCAGTAAACCATAGCTGGAGGCCAGAATTGCAAAAACTTCCACAGCAACAACATACTTTCCAGGAGAACTAACGTAAGCAGGGACAAAGGCCACCCAGACAGCACAGAATATCAGCATGCTGAAGGTGATCAGTTTGGCCTCGTTGAAGTTGTCAGGGAGTTTCCGAGCAAGAAAGGCCAAGAGGAGGCAGGTGCAGGCCAGCAGGCCAATGTAGCCCAGAACCAGAGAGAAGCCCACCACAGAAGCCATGGCACACTCCAGGGTGACCTTTGACCCTTGGAAACCCAGATCACGTCGAGGCACTGGGGGGCTGAGGGACAGCCATATGGCACAGATGATAACCTGAATGATAAGTGAACACATTTCAGTGTTATGAATCAATCTCAAGTTTATGTACTAAAATATTGTCTTAATTTAACCAATAAGACAGTATTCATACCTGTACAGAAGTAAAGAGGCAGACACTTCCTCTCTGTTGGCCTGGACCAAACCACTTCATCAAAGTTTCAGCACCAGGCCGAGCTGAGCGGAAAACAGCAAGAACTACAAGGGTTTTGACCAGGAGGCAGGAAACACAAAGTACAAAGCTGATCCCAAAAGCTGCCTGCTGGAACCGACAGGACCAGACTGATGGACGGCCGATGAAGACCAGCGAGCAAAGGAAGCAGAGCTTCAGGGACAGAAGAAGCAGGAAACTCAGCTCTGAATTGTTGGCTCGCACCTAGAGGTGAATTAGATTAACAGACAAAGATGTGGCCATTTAAACAATAAAATTCTTTATCAGAGAAAAATGTGACATCAGTGTCAAATGTATACATCTAGTAAATTATTCTTGGTTCGTACCATAGGTGTTTTGTGGTATAAAATAAACACCACAAACACAGCTGTCGTCACTGCAGCACCAGACACAGCTGCAGTGGTCAGAGTAATACCCAATGTTTCATTAAAGGAAAGAAAGTCCAGCTGACGAGGGACACATGCTGTTTGTTCAACATTGGACCAGAACTCAGGTGGGCAACTCTCACAGTGAAGAGAACCTGGTAGAGGGGGAAGGAAAGTGAAACACAAGTGGGAAAATTAACCTTGCAAAAATGAATTTCCCTTTCCCAGTGGAGTGATTTCCTCACCAGTTGTATTGCTTATCTCCCCTCCAGCACATGGGATACAGTCAAAGCAGCAGAGAGGTTCTCCTTTCCTGTTGGCCTTTCTGGTACCTGGGGGGCAGCTCTCACTGCACACTGAAACAGGAACCTAAACAAAAAGCCAGACAGTCATTGCAACAGAACATTTTTAGTAGCCTTGACACAACTTGTTGATGTGAATACCTGATTGGTTCCTGTGCTCCACTGAATAGCTGACTCATTAAGGTGGAGGTCAAACCCATCCACACGACCAATCAACACAAGTTTAAGCGTCCCCTCAGGTGTGTTCTGCCAGTTGATGAGGTCGTACTTTGCTGGAATGTCAGCACCTTGGAAATGAAACTTTTCTCCTTGTGGTGTGGAAACATTCACTTTGTTCAAGTGCTGCAACAGCTGAAACCATCAGATGTTGAAAGGAGTTATGCACAACAAAAAATACATTCACAGTTATTTACACTTTTACGAACTACGCTACTTCTTATGGATATGATGACAATAACATTTGTTTTTTTGTTTACCTCTCTGGGATTGATGTGTTTTGGAGAAGAACAGGTGGAGCTGTTGTTTCCAGGAGGGCTGTCTCTGTTTGGGCAGGAGAGAAGGCTGTGGAGGGCGTGGGCTGCAGCATAAACAGCCAGGTACACATTATATGCCACTCTTAGCTGAGAGGTGTCAGTGAAGGGATGCTGCACTCCCTCCAGGGACTCTGTCCCACTGCAGGGTGGTAGAGCTATGAGACGGATCTCTTTGGTCGAAGATGAAGAAGAAACATTTGTCGAATGGTCAGACCATCCTCTGCGTGGTGAAGAGAAATATGAAGCTTGTGGTTCTTGTGATTGTTCAGCTCCAGGAGTGCATCCAAACTCCTTTTGCCATAATTCTCTGAAGAATTCATCATCAGGACGATGACTTGGGTGCAAACTCCTGAGATAATTTTCAAATCCAGGTATCGTTGAACTGCGAATGGCCACACCAAGAACACCACTTGCCACTCTAGAGATGTAAGGATCTTGAAGAAGATCATCACTGGTGCTCCAAGACTCACTGGCCAGAAACTGTCTGTCTGTCACCTACAATAAGAAAACACTGATATAAACTACAACAAGAAAAGCAGAATTGTGTTCTTACAAACTGTGCTTCTATGTTTTAATGATCAACCCTTTAGCCTATAGAAATGTTTATGTCAGTTACTCACATTTCTCTTGGCCAGTTCCAGAAATAATTTCTTTACATCTGTATACCAGCAAAAGATCAGAATCACTGTTGCAGTCGAAGCTTTAATCTTGAGAGCTGCACGTCTGGCATCATTCACTATAGTTTCTCTATGAACAGTCTCTATGAATTCCAAACACACTCCTTTCCCATGAATCTCCTCCTGAAAAACCTGAAATATGGAAGTCAAAGCAAAAAATCACTTCTTATATCTTATTTGTACTACAAATCAAGGATATACATGAGATACTTTTCTAGGTAATTTAGAGTTTAGAGTTTAGAGTTCCACCTTTAATGCCAATTGACCATAATCTGTGTTTACTATAACTGCTCCCATCCATGTCCAGTTGAAGCGTATGGCCAGTCGTGCCATGGCCCGGGCTTGGTAAATATCACTGGGGATGGTTCTGAAGAAGTTAGGAAACTTTGTCCTGTCACTAAGACATGGGCAGCTAGCCAAGTAGCTGATCTGATGAAAAGACACATAATTTTAATTTTGTCGCTGCTGCTCTTACAACAGTACCATTTTATTTTAAATTAAAAAACATTTTTAAATCTTATCAAACACTTCATGTAGACTTTATGAGAACAAAGTTAATCAGGGTCTTATTTCCTGTTGTAATGAAACTCACAAATGGCACAGAGAGAGGCCCCAGGATCTGAGACATAATTATGCCTGTTGTAGAGGAGGCAGCACAAATGAGCAATGGAACAAGCTCACCACCTATTGTTGGCATTAGACATAACAACAATCATTAATACTAAAATCACATAAGTTGTTATTGAACAACTAATAAGGACATGTGAAATGTTTAGTGCATCCTAAATTGTATCAAATCATACCTGCTGTCTCTCCTGGTTGTTCATGAGCTGCAGATCGAGGGATAGAAGCTGTTAAATTACAGTGCTGTGTGTCTCCTCCAACCATCGACAGTGCACCTTGCAGAGACCAGGGGTATCTGCCACAGCTATCAAATATACGGTAGCCCAGCTTCACTCCTGGTAGCAGGGTGCTGTTACGATTGATTTCCTCCAAGGCAAAAACCATAGCATATGTATATTTTAATGCCTCTAGATCTAAACTGAGACCACAGGAGGAGAAAAGAATAGTGAAGAAAATAAACTGCAATATAAAAAAGCTACAGCATACAGGCAAACAACTGTCTTGTTTATCTATTTATTTTAAAATGGAATCATATTGAACAAAACCACAAGACAGTGACAAAAAGGAAAAGAAGAAAAGGGAAAAAAACAGAAAAAAACAATGTGCTTCAATCATATGAAGAACATATTAATCAACAGATATCAACAACAATACATGGTGTCATTACATTTTACCTGGTGCAAGGTTCATAACTTGGTAGCCTGGTGTAACCCTGTTCTACAGCTGAAGGTTTGTAATAGAGATTAAAAAGTCCACCAATAATTACATCTCCATCCTGGGAGAGGCTCTTGTCTCTGGTTGCACCCCACCGTGTGCACACTGTCGCCTGAACCATCTCCAGCCCCGTCGGTCTGCTCACTACACTGAGAAGCAGCAAGGAGAGGGCTGAAGAGGGCCACTGAGTGAGGAACCAGAGGAACAAAGACATGGATGCACCTGTTCTGGATATTTAACAAAAATCTGAATGTCAGAAATTGCATCAATGTGGAGTTGAATAAATTCTGTCTGTGTAAAACAACCTTACCTTCACATCAAACCTGAAAAAAGAGTGCATGAAGCACATAAGAGGTAAAGCATCTCATTCACATTGTTTTTACTGAAGACAAATACCATTAAATTTAACATGTTCAAATGTTCTACAAATGGCATTATCAACAGAAACATATCACTTTTGGTTAAAAGCTCCTATACCAAATATCACAAGACAAAGTGTCAACTTTGATAACGGTACCTTGAATCAAACCTACCCCCCTTGCACTCTGCAAGTTAACTGTTGATTTGAGTATTTATAATAGGTGGATGTTGTATCAGTAACACTGATGACACAAGTAGCACACACCCACAGTTATTCCTCTTGAGGTGATTAGTGTGTTTTGATTTTCTTACTACACTGAATAATTGTTCGCACTTCAGTTTGAAATGCACTAATAAGACGTAATAAGCCATGCTTTCTGGTCTTCATTAGATAGTAAACAAAGACAGGTATATATTTTATAATCGTATAAGACATTGTAAGCCATATGTTTTAATCAAATAAGGCAATAACTATTACAGTTATACAGTTAAAACCTTAATTTAAATCATATACCTAAATCACGCTGTAATTAGAAACCCCATACAATAACTTTTCAGACCACACGATGATAAGGAAGAACACCCTTATAACAAAGTCATGTCCAAGATCATGCATTTATTTAAATTAATTAAATGTAATACCATATCATATACAAAATGAATTAATTACACACTATTTTACCCTTAATACCAAATATTATTGTAGGCACCAGACTTAATGTCATCAACATTGACCAACGATGGGTTATTAGAAAACAGAGGCTGTAATTCGAGAAATATAGTTCCATATTATCAACAGTCCGACAAAACACAGAGCTCAAAGAATGATGAATTTACTTCGGGTTGACTGAAAATAGTTTCACTTTATTGCAGTGTAATTTGTTGATGATCATGCTAAAACTGGACTGTAAAATGAAGTCAAACAACATTGTCGTCTCCCTTAGCCCTGATTTTCTCCTGAGTCTTGTGGATTTTGTAGGTATGCTACTAATGCATAGCCACATGCCTTCGTGTTAGCACCTTATTAGGCTCAGGTAGACTTTATTTTGATACACATTACAAGAAAACTCTGCAGCAGAAGAAAGCAAAAAACTTCTTTCCTTCCTGCCTGTCGGAGCCTTTTAAGATTTTCCCGTAAGTGTATTTGCAACACATTACAACAAACCAGCCTTTTGGCTGGTCTAGGGCAATTTCATATTTCTGACAGACATTTCCAATTAAATATAGTTCTAAAGTCTCCTCCTCAGTGTGTAGCCAGGTGACCGGCATGAGAAAGAGGTGCCAGCTGTTGTAGCTGTGTATGGTTCTTCCACATGCTACTGAGGCTCTTGTTGGTTAAATTAATAGTTTGTTAAATTGCCACTTTGTCTTGTTTCTTCAGACTTCAATCATCCAATCTACAAAACAATAGCTAACAGGAGTCAATAGCAGGATAAGATGTTTGGCAGAGAAGATTTGATAAATATTTCAGACCTCAACCCACATACTCAGCTCTGCTGCCCATCCCACAAATGCATGTTCTTTACAAATGTGATACCAGTTAAAAGTCAAATAAACAGGCTTCATTGCCAAGAAGCACTGTTACAACAAAGAAATAATCTACCAAACACCAATTTTGAGAATAAATTTATATTATTTAGTTATTTATTTGAGAAACTTATGGAGAGTTTTCTTCGGTTTTGGTATAGTTATGCATCCAAACAAAGAGAAAGACAACCACATGAATCCAAATGAATAAGCATTGGTATTGAGCAGGATTTGATTTAAATGGATTTGTTTCCTGATGATGAATTCCTCTAGGAGACATTTATTAACTTCTTATAGCTGAGTACATTACGAATCAACATAATTTAGATGAAAACAATCGACACATTCTCATAAACACCTGTATGATACCAGCCAGGGGCAACTTGGAGGGGCCAGTAGACAAATATGATGATGAGTCAACTGTTCAAAAACTATCTGGCTATCATGTTTTTTTTAGTGTTTTTTTCAGGCCTCAATAGGATAATAAAACATTTGGGGGCAAAAATACAGATCAGTAAACCATAGCTGGAGGCCAGAATTGAAAAGATTTCCACAGCAACAACATACTTCCCAGGAGAACTAAGGTAAGCAGGGACAAAGGCCACCCAGACAGCACAGAATATCAGCATGCTGAAGGTGATCAGTTTGGCCTCATTAAAGTTGTCAGGGAGTTTCCGAGCAAGAAAGGCCAAGACGAGGCAGGTGCAGGCCAGCAGGCCAATGTAGCCCAGAACCAGAGAGAAGCCCACCACAGAAGCCATGGCACACTCCAGGGTGACCTTTGACCCTTGAAAACCCAGATCATGTCGAGGCTCTGGGGGACTGAGGGACAGCCATATGGCACAGATGATAACCTGAGTGAAACGTGAACACATTTCAATGTAATGAATCAATATCAATTGTCTGAAATAAAACATTTGTTTGATGTAATCACTAAGACAGTATTCATACCTGTACAGAAGTAAAGAGGCAGACACTTCCTCTCTGTTGGCCTGGACCAAACCACTTCATCAAAGTTTCAGCACCAGGCCGAG